>JAOVVG010000035.1:725005-736115 GCA_028566375.1 Leptodoras nelsoni | reverse complement strand
ATGAAAATAAAGAAAACGCATTGAATGAGAAGGTGTGTCCAAACTTTTGGCCTGTACTATATATATATATATATATGAGTATTATTGCGATTCTTAGCTCATTCATGAAAGCCTGTAAACACAATAAAAGGGTAATTTCACCCTTGTTAAGTTACCTGTGCCACCAATAACATCCATGTCTATGATGTCATCGTCTATGTCCTTAGCCTTGTCTTTTCTCTTTTTCTTTTTTGGATCATCTGGTGGTTTCAGAAGGGACAACTCCTCAGATCTTCTTATGTCTAAGATGAAAGGATACACCCAAGTTAATCACCAAGAAATCTAATGATATTATCTCATTATATTTCTAAACTTACTGAGTGTTCTGCAGATTTCTGCTACAGCTTTGAAGACCACTGCGGAGAAGCTGACTGTCAGTTTGATGGTCTTCATATTGGGTAGCTGTAGACACAGAGCTTTGTGTTGGGGGGTGAAGCGGAGGTCAGCGTCTGCCTGCACGCCATATTTATCCAGTGTCCAGTGGGTTTTTAGTAGCCAGCAGTTCTTGCGTTCCCACCACAGAGCATGATCTGACCAGTCCTGAGGAGCCTCTGCCACAAAACACAGTACTTTAGCCCCCCTAATGCCCAGGCATACTATTCACTTATTCATCTTACAGTCTGAATTCACCAACACGTTATGTACGTTCAAGGGGTTAATGGGCATTCCATTTAAACTCTCTACACTTGAATATCATGCAGAACACAGCCATTTAATGAGTCAGTTCCACAGATGAGTCAGTTATGAGTCTTTAGAGTATTACACAATTCTCAAATACACAGACAGAACATCATCATGGTGTGAGACACACAGGAAATTACAAGCTGTGTCACAGTGATGACTTCTGTTGATATCATTAAATCATATAATCCTGACCAATGTCTGAGAACTCAGACCTTCAGTCAGTCGCAACGATCGACACTCCCAAAGGAAGTACCAACTGATTTGATGAGAACAACATCCCAGTCAAATAATAATGATTATTTAATTTAGAAGAACTTACACAAATTAAAGAGGACCTGAACATTAGGTCAAATCAGCAGTTTTATTTTATAATTACATTCAGATAGACAATCAACATGGTTTCTTATTGTCACTCTAGCAGTCTATCATTGCTGGATAGAATACAAAGGACACTGACTTGAGTAAAACTACTCCTACTATAGTAATAATCCAGAAACAAATTCACTAATAATCAACATAAAGGTAAAAGTGGAGATGAAGAAAATTACTCAATGAAGCAAAAACATGATATTAAAAACATCTACCGCTGACAAAACGAATCCAAAAATGTTCTATATCCGAGTAAGGCATTTTTGAGTAAGGCGTTACTAGTAAAGTTTACTAATCAAGAGAGCTATTCTCAAGTGAACCACACCATGATTACCAATAGTATATAAATTAAGTTACTGTTAGCTGGCTAGCTCACTCAGCGAACTAATGGCTCACCTGTACTCTTGACGGATTTTGGCTCACCTAATTTGCAGATCTCTATCATGCTGTTTCTTCTCAAGCATTTAAAACTGAGAATGCCTGATAAATTTGGCAATGAAAGCTCATCTGTCTCCACTGTGTAAGACATTGCTGCTGCAGATTAAAGCAACTGGTGCTTGAAATCCAGAATTTGAGCAAAATTGAATTTTTTTTAATGTGCACATACTGTCTTTTAACTGGCTTATGGCCTTCTGGTATTGTTATTAATATTTTTACACTATAATGGTGATAAGTGTAGCAAAATATTATACTTTATTTATTTTTTATTTATTTATCCCCTTGACTGAAGTGAAAGGAAAAATATGGACCATTGCAATGACTCATGTACTCATGTACTGCACTCAGGTACTCGAGCTTTGTTACTTTCCACCACTGCACCTTACTAAGATAATACATAGGCTTTGAACTTCTGTTGAAATAACCTGTAGTTTCTCTCAGATCAGCTCACGTGGTGAACTTCAGACCTTACGTCTGCAAATAATACCATGGTGGCAGGAAGATGGCAGGAAGCCAGGGTAAGTTGAAAAGAATGGAAGGCAAACACGGACGCACCCAGTTTTTACTAGAGGTTTTACTAGGGAATTAGTACTGCTCTAGATAACGCTCGACCTGTGTGTATTTCTTATGTGCTATATATAAAACTAATGCCAATACTGTGCAAAAAACAATTATTTTAGATTCTTCTGTTCTTGCAGTGAAATGACTAAAACCCTGTAGCACTTGATTCAAACAGAACCGCTTAGTGAACAAAAAGGCACTCACTGATCTTCTCCACAAGTTTGAGCATAAGTCCTCCAATGTGCAGGTCTCCTTTGACCCGAATTTTAAACCTCATAGACTCATCCCCTTCCCGCTGGTCCACTTGGACCGAAAGCTCCCACGTGTTTTGTACATACTCAGGAGCAGTGACCATGGCTTCACCTGCAGAAACAGAATAAAGAGACAACTTGATTGTTGATATCCAAGATTTCTCAGATCACAACATGCAATGCAAAATGCAATGCCTGTTTATTAGGTATACCCATGTTCATTATGCACGTATGCCATGGCCGAAACGTTTGCTGTGCACAACATGTTAGATACCATTTACTTTATCCACCAATGGCTGCATTAGGACCACTGAACACTTTATTGGCTGTTGGGCCATTCTCAGCATGCAGTGACAGATTATGGTAGTGGCTTGTTAGTAGCTGTTGTGCTGGTATGAGTGTATCATGTAGCAACAACTCACACAAAGTGTGGATATTTTCAATGTTTGGTAGCATGTAGTACAAGTCTACTCCTGTATTTGGAATAAATACGTAACCCTATGTGAGGTGAGAGAGTTAATCCTAGGTCAATTTGGACAGCACAAAAAAAAAAAGCTAATGCCATTTGCAGTTTGGTGTACAAATATATTTTCACAACTTGTAGAAGTCAAGTAAGAGCTGTTTAGGGCAGTACTTTTCCGTTTTAGGTTTCGTTAATTTCACAAAGCATGCACTAATCACCCAGATCCTTTCCTTCACAAGCTGAATTCGGCATGTTGGAACAAGGAAACTACACACTGCAGGGCAGCGATTAGGAAACACTGACTAAGGACGGCTCATTAATTAGGAAACACTAGAAAAGAAGGAGAGTTGGACTTTGTTTTCGGAGCTGTACTTAAGGGTGGTCATCAAAGAAGGAGAGCAGACCTCCGTCTCTGGAATTCCTAACAGGCACAGGCATGACCAAAACAGAAAAGCCCAGATCACAAACCAGCTGATTCCCTCATCTAATATAAGATAGAGCAGTTAACGGATCAACCTGTATTATTTTGGACTATTCCTGAGGCTTGTTAATGCATGCATTTTCATTCACTAATCTACTGCTGTTTATGGTGTAGCCTACTAGAGCAGGAGATGTTTGAATAGTCATGGGTAGGAATTATTTTAGGTTACAAGCTTTCTTATATCCATTTGGTACAGATTGCACAAGAGACTGGGTGTTTTTTATGCAATCTGTGGCAATGAAACCTGAACTAAGAGTCATGTAATTAAATATTTTGCCTCTTTGAAGTAAAGTATCCTGCAGGGCACAAGTCTGAACCTGTTTATATGCCTGGAGACAAGACATGGATAATGGAAAGTCAGCCTGGACCTTCACCCTCAGTCTTAAAATCACAGGCATAACAAGATATATATTATTAAATACAATCAAGGGCTATCAACAGCAAGAGAGATAGGAATAACATGATAGGAATAATAACACTCAATATTTTACAGTGTGTCCTCGTTTACATCACCTCTCCTATAGAAATGTTGAACTGTAGAAAGCAGGAATTCAACTAGCTAATATTTTCAAGTCAAGGGAGTGTATCTCTAATAGGTACGTTTCCATTGAATGGAAATTCCCCTAAAAAAAAGAAAAACTTACTCACCAAAACAAATATCCGATATAACGCTCCCACTTCTTCTCTCGTCCAGTGCGGAATGGGACAGAGCCGCTCTCCAGGCGAGCAGGCGAGAAGAGACCCCTCCCTCCCTCCCTTCAGGTAGGCTATGCTAAGGAAGTGACTGCTACCTGAAGATTAGATTAAAATAGTAGAAGAGCAGCGTAGCACCTACATGACAAAATAATACGCCAGCGTCCACGCTGTTTGGTGCCATACTGTTTTGTAACGGATAACTGAAAACGGATTGTCGAGCTTATATCAGACAGGCTACACGACACAAACATGGTATCCTCAAATCCTCAAAATGTCCAAAGTATTTGGACAGAGTGTCAGTGCCTATGTATACGACCACACTGAGGCAATGGCAATGTGATTGAAGTAACTTTCAGCTTTAAGGGGTTAACAATTTAGTAATGACAATTTCCACAGTCTCAAAAATAACTGATAAGCAGTTTCACGACCAGGTTGTGGCCTGTTTCCTCAATATTCCATTACAATTAAGTCAGCCTGGACCTTCACCCTCAGTCTTAAAATCACAGGCATAACAAAATCTATATTATTAAATGCAATCAAGGTATACATCCAACAACTAACGACTAACAGCACGATTACTTGCAAAGAGAGATAGGAATAACATTCATTCATTCATTCATTCATTAATTTTCTTGGCCGCTTATTCCTTTTCAGGGTGACGGGAGAGCCGGTGCATAGCCGGCCACATAGGGTGCAAGGCAGGAACAACCCTAGACAGGGCGCCAATCCATCATAGAGCACACACACTCACACACTAGGGCCACTTTAGAAACGCCAATCAGCCTAACGTGTATGTCTTTGGACTGTGGGAGGAAACTGGTGTAAACCCACGCGAACACGGGGAGGACATGCAGACTCCACACAGAAAGGACCCAGACCGCCCCACCCGGGGATCGAACCCTGGACCTTCTCGCTGTGAGGCGACAGTGCTACCCACCGAGCCACCGTGTCGCCCAAGGAATAACATGATAGGAATAATAACACTCAATATTGTTCAGTGTGTCCTCGTTTACATCACCTCTTCTGTAGAAATGCAATGGCAATGTGATTGAAGTGCAGACTTTCAGCTTTAAGGGGTTAAGCATTTAGGAATGACAATTTCCACAGTCTCAAAAATAACTGATAAGCATGTTTCATGACCAGGTTGAGGCCTGTTTCCTCTATATTACATTACAAATTGAGCGGAAAAAATGCCTGGTGTTGATTGCAAGTGTTGAATTTGCATTTGGTAGCTGTTAAATTGAAGTTTATGGCACTTGGCAGACACCCTAATCTAGAGTGTCTTCATTTATCTCATTTATGCATATGAGCAGTTGAGGGTTAAGGGCCTTTTTCAGGGGCCCAACAGTGGCAGCTTGGTGGTGCTGGGATTTGAACTCATGACCTTCTGATCAGTAGTCTAATGTGTTAGCTACCACTGCCCTTGTTCATGGGAACTCTCATTATATGATCCGAAGAGGTGGCGATGAAACTGAAGGGTGCCATGATTAGAAAAAAAAACAGACCTATCAGGGCGATCAGAAACTTTATGAGTAGCCAAAACACCACTTTGGTACATTCTTACAAAGAAGGAAAGCAGTGCTGAGCTCAGCAACACCAAAAGGCCTGGAAGACCACTTAAAGTCACTGGCTGATCAGATAACTGATTAATATAACTAATAAAGTGGCCAGTGAGTGTAAATCTTATCGATTAAAAAGCTAAATTCACAAAGAAGAACAGACGAACCACATAGATATGTAGCTGCTCTATTAATGTAATGACACAGTTAATGTGTAAGAAGAATACATTTGGTAATGCAGAGATACTAAACAGACATAAACGTGCTTTAATTAAATATATGTGTTATAGATATTGTCGTCCACTAGAGGGTAGTATAGTTATACTGAGCAGAAAAGCTCTCGTCCAGCACTTATCCACTAAAATAATATTCTAGGCCAACTCCACATTTACCTGAAAGTCAAATTCCAGGCACTGAAGTGTAACTGAAGACCAAAGATGATATATCTTACCCTTCATCCCCCAAACCTTATAAACTCACAAGAAAAAAAAAACATAATTCAAAGGACATATTTGTCGAAATAAATGCATTTTATATGCATAAATGTTCTGATGCATTTACCATACATATGTATGTTCCCTTCAAATCAAGATATAAAACAGAGCTCTGGCCTACAAGACAAACCACTGTAACCATACTGACAGTAAAGAAAGAGAAATGACTTTTTTAAGTGCCTAGCCAGTTACTGTAGATACAGTTACTCACTATGTTAATATTGACTCCAAAAATGCAGAGCTTTTTGCCTTTATGTTATCTTAAACAGCAATTTTTGTAAAAACAAAAAAAGTGCAGAAACTACAATCTAAATGATTCGATTCAACAGTTATTTATTATTTTACTGTATGAGGGAAAATACTTTGACTGTAAGGTTTTATTTGTGTGTTCTTTATAAAAGTATTTCCTATGAAATAGGTGAGAAATTGAGATAAAACAAAAGTTTACAAAAGAAAATTGTGAACGTCTTCCCAGGTAATGCAAACCAGATAGCTAACATCCTCAGTGCTAACCATATCCAGCTCTAAAACACTAGCCAACATTACAGCACTCGTCAGACAATCAGTAAGCCTTAGTTATAATGTTCATAATCTCCCTGCTTTCCAGCTACTTAACATTAGCAGAATTGACAGGATTTCAGGGAATATATAAGTATTCATTCACCATGGAATTGATCAGATCTGTCTGAAGAACAAATAAATTCATACAGTTGTCCATTCAGTATGTCACTGGACTAGTGACCACAACATTGTGAGTTCAAATCCCTCCTATGATAAGTGGCCCCTCCTGGGCCCCTGAGCAAGGCCCTTAACCTTCAACTGCTCAGCTGTGTAAATGAGATAAATGTAAGTCGCTCTGGATAAGGGCGTATGCCATAAATATAAATGGTATAAAATTCTTTGGAGGTTGGATATCTCAGTAAGCACTGTTTGATCAATTCTGATTAATTGAATGCTGCATCATGTCAAGAATAGCCAGAAATAGGAAAGCAGGAGCGTAAAACCGTGTACTTTTTTAAGTGTAGGTTAAGTAGCTTAAGGGTTTTAAGTGTAATGAGACCAATATACTGTATTTGGGCAAGTTTCAAAGTGCTATGTGTGGTGCAAATCTATTGCAAGCCATACCTCAAATAACACCATCTCTACAGTGGAATGTGGTGGTGGCAGCATTATGCTCTAGGGATGATTTTCATCCTCACTACCTGGTCTTGTTATCTTGTTAAAATTGAAGTGACAATGGATAGAGAAAATTACAGGGGGATATTACAAGAGAACCTGTTTCAGTCTCCGTAAATAAAGTTAGAGCTTGGGAGATTCTTCACTTATTGGCAGGACAATGGCACTAAACACAACCTCAAAGCAATGTAGTACAGTACATTCTACAGTGGCTAAGTCAAAGTCCAGGTCTGATTTTTGTATTGAGAATCTGTGGCACTGTTTGAAAATTGCAGTTGACAAACAACATCCAACCAACCTGAGAACTCAAGGTGCAAGTCTGCCAGGAAGAATGGGCAAAAATTACTCTTAAACAGTGTGCAATGTAGTGCCCCGGTAGTAGTATAAGTATAAGGCTTAGATAACGAGTGAGACACTGAATGCTGATAAATAATTAATTTTGACTGAATTTTTATTATGTGTTATTTGTAATCCAATGACTTTATAGTCATATGTGTATATGTATTATAATTGTAATTCATAATTAAGATGACAGAACATCCAGATTTTGTCATGTCAGTGTAAAATGCAGGTTAACTACAAGGCAGATGACAGTGACTTATGCTCGACTCTGACTGGTCTGAAGGTGTTGATTAATTTGCTATAACAGCACAGTTCAGAAAGTTTGCAAGGTTTACATTAAAAACTGCTCCAACTGGAAAATAACACATTCATTTTGGTAACTGTAACTCCACTCCGCCTTATGCTCACTGATTACTTTCCTATAACAGCACACCTCTTGTATTTATTCCTTTCTTGCTATGTGTGGTGTGCTGTGGTTTTATTTAAATTTTGGATATTTGAACCTGCTTACTTATTCACAAGATGAAACAGAGCTATAAGTGAATTAACCCTGATCCATTCAACTGCATGTCTTTGTTCAAGCTGTATTGATATTAATAATGAAAGATGAGTCGTTTTATATATATGAATATAATATATTTAATATAAATATGGATAAGCCTTTTACTGTCTGTTCAGATGTGTGCCTGTTAGGCTTTAGAGATTTCCTGTGGATATGGGCCATTTTGTGGATCTTAAACCAGAAAGGCAGTAGCCAGTGTCAGCAGTGGAAAAAGCTTTTTGGAAGACATCTAGTTTACTTTGTATACTCAGCTCTGTTTTTGCAACATTTTCATGCACAGCTTCTGCAGCTGTTGTTTTAATACATTTGGCACTAGGTGGGGCTAGTGCTGTAGAAGAGAGCTGCCCGAACTCCACTCAAAGACTCTCACACAACCCGAAGTCCCTTAAGAATTCATTTTACACTTTGGTAAACGTAACATGGAATGTGGACTTGACCAAAATTTTAAGTGTCAAGGTTGTGTCAGAAGATCCTAAATATGCCTCATTAAAGCAGCTCTCATGGGAGATGTGTTCCAGTAAATTTATGCTTATTCAGACCAGGTGCTTATCCATGGCCATATTCATTTTCTCTGCTTGAGCACAAATTCTGCATGGTCAACCCAACCAGGTACAAAACTGACACTTTTTCTGAGATTCCAACACCAGTGCCAGTGACTGTAACTGTGAAGTCTCATGTACAGCCTTGGGAAATGGAAAGCAGCATTGAATTTATGACCCCGAACTTAACTAATGCTTATGTTTGTTATAGTTTAGTCAGCCAATCACTGCAATCCTGTTGGAAAATAGAGGTCCTATTGTGTGGACTATTGGATTCTTCCATGGCTGGTGCAGAAACTGCGGTCAGACCCGATTGTGATCTAAAACCTAAATCCCTGTTCAAAATCCTCATGCAGCTGCCAGAAGGCTCAGACTGGGCCTGCAGTGTGGCCTTTCCTTAAGTGGATCAGTCCATTAAGAAAAAAGAAAAGAAAACGTTGTTGTTTACATCCTCCACATGACCTCACTTCACCTCTTCTTGCTGGCATTCCTGTCATAGTTTTGACATTTAAGCACAAGTACAAGAGGTGGACAGGGAAAACACTGCCTAATCACCCCCAAAGGGAGACAACAAAACCACCTCTTAACCTGAAAAGTTCATGAACTGATTAATGCCAAGCCAATCTCTACATTAGTGCTTTGATTTCCTCCTAAGCAGAAATATAAAGATATATTTTAGCACAGGGAAATTAATCCTTTTTTGGGTTTCGATATCCTATTTTCAGAAAGCTGTTTTCCAAGAATTTCGTCTCTGGACTGCAAGAAATAAGCAGATTAACAAATGCTTTTTTTTAAAGCATCTCTCAGTGCCTTGTTTATCTGCATTGTGGTAATATAATGTGCTCAGAATCATCACATAATTGCAATCCTTAATGGTTAGTTTTAATAGATCTGAATCTCAAAACGCTTTCACTAACTGATTGTCAAATAAACATGGCCTTGGGTATTAGAAGAAGGATATTATATTGGATTTGGGAACTGCTGAAAAATAATAAACAGAGTAGTCACCCCAATTAAATGGCATGTGATATTATTTACTAAGAAATTAACTTTTTAAGTTAGAATTTTAGTATTTTAGGTGCTCTGTAGACTGCTTTTTTGGAGATTCTTAATAGTAATAAAAAAGAGCTGTGGGAATGTTCAGAATCTAGACTAAAACTGTATTTTTAATGGCTGTTTTGTGTTGCTTGTGAGATTTTTCAAGGTGTCATACTGTAGCATTTATGTCACATTTATCTTTTTTTGGTCAAATTTATAGGCTACATAAATAAATACAATTCACCGACTGTAAACTGCTCAAATCCATGTATTTGTTTATGGCGGTTGTTTAAAATCCCCCCTCTAAAACATGCTTTACTTTTCTAATGTATTCAGCAGCATATGATCACTCAAGAAAGCAAGAATAAATAGTTTTTTAAATGTTTATTGGGTTTTGCAAGAACATGCAATTGTGTCAAGTAAAAAGGTATATATTCCCTTTATAGTAAGACATGATGTACCACATACAACAAAATGCAAAATTGTTGCTTAAGCAGTTCTTGATATTGAAATGTGTCAACTGCAGTGTCCTCATGGATGAAATTTCACCACATTTGCCACACATATAAAGAATGTGGTAGTGATGTGGGATCTGTGATTTCATGAAGTTTGAGCCTTCACATCATAAGATATTGGCTAGTGAATTTCTTCACTAGGTGGCACTACTTCACAAATTAATCATAATGAGCTAGGATAATTTGCTTCCTAGAGGCCAACTTGCCATAAAAAGTTCATCAGCTTTCAAGATACTGCACAATAAGAGCTTTGAGCCCACTACACTTCAGGGGGTGCTAGCATGAAGGGAAACAATCATGTGGGGCTACAACCATACTAAGGTTCATGTGGCCTGGTGAAGTTTATGTATGTTATATGTTGATCAAAGTATTGGTTTGATGAACTTTGATGAAAACTACATGACCACCAGTGCTGCTGCAGTGAAAATAAATTCATGCGCCCACACAATAAATAAACAAAAAATGAAACACAGCAAAACAAAACAAAAAGCCATCAACTAATAATAACCGGTGTCAGTAACAGACTCTAAAGCAGTACAGCAGCATATCACCTATGCCACCACAAGCACAATACTGATACCCCTCCAAACTGCAAAATTTGCTTCAATCAAGAATGAGTGGGAAATACAGAACTGTGCAAAAGTTTTAGGCAGGTGTGGGAAAATGCTGTAAACTAAGAATGCTTTCAAACATGCAAATAATACTTGTTTATTTTTATCAATTTACAAAATGCAAAGTGAGTGAACAAAAGAAAAATCTAAATCCAATCAATATTTCATGATACTACCCTTTGCCTTCAAACCAGCATCAATTCTTATAAGTACACTTGCACAAAGTCAGGGATTTTGATGATTATAGTCAGGTGTCTGATCAAACAAATATACCAAACAGGTGCTAATGATG
>JAOVVG010000035.1:705768-724905 GCA_028566375.1 Leptodoras nelsoni | reverse complement strand
TGCCGACTAGGCACCGGCTCTCCCGTGACCCTGAAAAGGAATAAGCGGTCAAGAAAATGAATGAATGAATGAATGTATGGAATTGGGCCTGTTGTCAGGAAGGCATCTAAACATGGAGAATGTGTCATGGTTGAAGCTATGGACCTGTAAATATCTGAGAAATATTGCCTGGGAAGTGAAAATCTGTCCACAGTTTGCTGAAAGGATGCAAGAACATTATCAATATACAAGTCTTGTACAAGATACGAGTCTTGTATTTATGACAAGATTTGAGACACCTTAAGAAAACACTGTCTGTGAAGGAAGGAGGACAAAATCATTAGTATCTAGAAAATGACTGTAGACCAAAAAAGTGTTTAAAGTGAAAGATCCAATTCTCAAGTCATATCAACATCACTTAGGCAAGAGTTGAGATCATCTACAGTATGTGTGCCTATCAGGCTTGGCTAAGTCAATACTCTCAGTGTGGGTGAAAACAAAGCATGGCTCAAACTTAAAACAACTACCACACACACACACATACCATTTGGATTACCTGCGTGGCATGAACATGTTTACTGACACACCAGAATACAAATACGTGTATCACTGAAGTGCAGCGTTATAATTCAAGGCAGTATTGAGTTTCACCCATGCAGACTGGGAGGTGAGCTCCTTGCATAAAAGAATTTGCTGATGATGTCTTTATATAACAGTTGTGTAAGGTTGCGTTTTTAGAAGCACTATATCATGGTGTGCCTGCATGTGTGTATACAAGCACCTGTGTTTGTAGAAAACTGTTATCATCATATGCATAATGTTTGTTTAGCTTACCAGCTGTGAACTTTGCCTTTAGAGAGGAGTGGACTTAACAGCACGAAAAGGCGATACATGTGACAGCCTTGTTTGGAGAACTGTCTTCCCATGTGGACCGAGTTCTGCATGGGATCATATTCATACAAAATAAAGCAGACATTCAGCACAGACTTCTGTCGATAGAACATGGTCCTGAGACCATCTGAAATGAAAGCCAATAGGGGGTAGTATGCAATGATTCTCCACCATATGCCTTGTCCACTTAAATTAGCAGGGTCTTGCATCCAACAGCATCTGTTTTCAATAAGGAGCAAAAAACGGAAGGGTGGGTGCTTGGCTTTTCAGCGGAAAATACAGCCTACTGTACTTTTAAATAGCCCACGGGAGACGCAGGACGGATGTGGGCCATATCGTTTTATCCCCGTATCTGAACTGCCACTTCTTCCTCCTTTGTACGTCAAATGTACAATTACGAAGGAATGTGTGTAACACTCTTTCTCAACATGGTGGCACCATGTGAAGTGACCATCTAGTGCACTGCCCACAAGCCAAACTGATGCTCTCTCATGCCATGCTCTGGATCTTTCCAAATGATCCCATTTTTTTGTGTTTAAAAGGCTTGTGTTTTCCTGCTGCAAGAATCGCTCATCCCTATGACTAACTGCTATGGAACAAAGTCGGAGAAATAACTCCCTGAAGATAAGAAGCACCATAGCTCCCCCATAATTCAAAGCTTTGCCATAATTCACACACTGCAATGCTTTAACTAAAGGGACTGTCTGTTACTGAGGCCAATTGTATGTTTGTCCTCCAAATTGGTGGTGCAGCAGTGAGACCAAAACGAAGGCTAGCAAACATAATGACAACCTGCTTAAGGATTGGAACATATAGGGCAGTTTCATACTGGTCGTATACGTATTGCTGGTTGATTACATTCAAATGCACAGTTAGTAAGGCAGGACACACACTCGCACAGGCTTCGACTGGAGCCTCATGTTGAGGTCTATTTAAACATGTAATTTGCCCAGAGAAAAGAGGAAACAGGGAGAGTCTGTCTTGTTGTCCCTAAGCAAGTCCAAGGCCTTTTTAAGAGACGTAAAGGAAGGTGATGTGGTAGTAAGTTGTTTCTAATGTTCAACACCTAATACCAAAGCACCATCACACATATTTGACCACAAGTCTCAGATTTCTGAACTCAACAGGAAGAAGGTGCAATTTAATAGTTTTAAAGGGAACCCAATGGACTTTAATTACTAGTTTATGGATTGCACTTGGAATAGCACACTAATCCTTGGGTATAAAACGGTACAAGCACTTGACTAACTTCAAATATTCTATGTGCTTTTTTACTCAGCACATAAATACACAAGTGGCAAGTTAGCTGTAACAAAAGCTCTTTACATGAAAAAAAAATATTTGTTATCTTATGTATCTCAGGGGGGCTCTGTGAACAGAATGGCCATATTGAGGCATGGTCATAAATGCAGCGCTGAAACAGCACTGTGAGGTGGTGTGCGAAACCATCTGGAAGAGATCTGGCATTTTTCAGAATCCATTTTTGTTTAGCCAGTGTCAAAGACACACATACAGCTAGCTGCCATGCACTCTCCTAGCTGAATGAATTCCATTTTTCAATTCACGCCAAGGAAAGAGATACTGCGCAAGGCAAAGCAGAATCTGATAAGGCCGATGACAAACCGAGGGGATTGTTGACAGGCTCCTGACGTTTTTGGCACTACTTCTCTGACCTCTTCAGCGTGCTGAAATGTGGATCACTTGAACAGACTCCTCTTAGCTCTGTGATACCAGAGAAATGTGCTAAAGATAATGTTTTAACAGCCAGTGCCATGCTCACCTTGTTCTGGCCGGAGTTGCTTGTTAAAAAGTGTTCATGAACATTTTACCACGGGTCTGATTTCAGCAGGGATTAGACATACGTGCAGCGTACACTAGTAACTTGTTCAGTATCGAGCCACAACAGTGAGTATATTTATATTTTTTTACTGCAGCTCCGCAATCCTGTTTCTTCCCATTTACAGCCACGGTTATGGCTTGCTAATCCGAATAAACTTGTTACAGTTTCAAGTTCATGGGCCTGGTTTCTCACACATGGAAAAGGAATTCAGACTATCGAAAAATGCTTGGCCGCCCTTGTTTTGAGATGAAATATCTAGATATATTTTCAAGCGTGCTCGTGCAGCACTATAGCAAGGCTCCCCACATGCTCTTGCTGGCTGGCATGCCAAAGCCATTTGTGGTCATTTTCAAACAAACGAGCCCCGCTGGCACACCACTTGCGTTTCAATGCATTATTATAAAAACAACGTTCGATTTTACTCTTTAAACCGTCATTATTAAGAAAGTTGTTAGTTCAAATTTCACCCTCTACATTACATCTAGCAGTCGAAGGTCAAGAGGATCTGTCAGCAGTGACATGAGGATTATCCCATTGACATTCCATTTCCAAGCTTTCTTTGCTCTGCCTCCATGTAGCAAGGTCTTGCCGTGTGCTGGCAAGCCAGGCATTGAGGAGCAATTACTGTCGCATTAGTGATGATCAAGCCATGTTGCTCAAGTGCACAGAGAAGCTACTGTTTTCTGCTTATTCTTTTTAGCTCCCACCCATCAGAAAGCAGAATTCACCCTGCCTTAAGATTGCATTATGAAACGTTAAGAACAAAGGTGCAGGTGTCCTCTAGCTGAACCCATCATAAACGATTTAGCACTTTTTAAGAAGACCACAAGAAATATGACTACAGTATATTCTGGTTTTGGGGATGTTATCTTTGGCTTGGCATGGAGAAATGACTTAATCGTTCCTGTCCACACTGAATCAAAAGACTCTTGGTTAATGAATGCTGTTAACTTGAGACTGAATCAGGATGACTTGTCATGCTGTTGTGAATTCCAGCGTGGAACTACTCATTCAGTAAATGGTGTTTGTCATGCAGAATTATACCAAATCCAGATGGAAAACAATATGTTTTGCATCTCATTACTGAAAGAGTGTAATTCCTCACATTCCTGTTAGAGCCAGAGCAGGTAATGGATCTTAAGTGGGCAGATCTGCTTTGTAGCTGCTTTACTGGGATGGCCTGGAGTAGCTCTCGGCTTACAAGAACCTCTCTGAGAACAGCCTCAGGTGAAGGGATTACTGCTCCTGTGCATGTGGAACAAAGGCAGCCTGAGTTCTCGCTCAGTGGGTACTGCCTCACCTGAAACCCTATAGTGGGAGTTTACACTGTTGCCACACGAAGGAGCTGATGTTCCTGTAAACAACATAAAAAAGCCTGACCTTTACACTGCACTGAGTAAGTCTCATTTTGTGGTTTCACATCTAATGATGGAGTGCTTGTGTTATTAGTATATCAGTGAAATCTGTTTTGTATTTAATTTTCTTTGCAGTAAAGGAAACAGATGTAGAAGAGCATTTCAATTCCTATTGGTTTGGCATTGGTGGGAAGGTAATTTTTAAACTTGAGCTATACAGAACATGTTAAATGGGCATTTGATTAACATGTAAAGTTCTTTAAGTCTTTCTGCTCACACTGGGTGTGTGACTTTCTGGCAAAAAAAATCTTGAAACCATTTCCTTTTCACACATGGCAGCAAAGGGGGCCTTTGGTTACAATTAAGCTTTTAAAGATTACTGGACAATCTACGAATACAAATTAGAGCCCATCTCTCATATACACCAAGCAACCCACAGTGTTTGGAGCTGGAGACCCTCACTTAAGCCTTTCATCTCAATTGCTCATCATGGGGAAATTGATTAAAGACCCTTTAGATTACTTCCTTTTCACAAAAGCCCAACATCAGAACTGGCGAATCCCCCTTCTTATTTGTGTTTTTTGTTAGAAGCAAATGAAGCGGCTTCCCTGTTTGTCTTGTTCGTCATCAGCCTCCAATACTGGAGCTGCTTGTGTAACATTAGACTCTTCATAAAGCACAGCACACCAGACCTGTCACAGCTCTGAGTGAAGCCAGTCACCCTCCAGACTCTCACAAAGAGCTTGGGTCACAAAAGGTTCTCTGGTCGTCTACTGTTGTATTTAAATGCTTTTGAAGTCACAAACAAGAGGGCTCAGCAAGATAATAGTGCCCCCTCATGACTTTGACCTCTTTGTGACATTATTCCTCTGGTGACTGTAGGACTCCTTCTCACCGTCTGCTCATCACTCAGGAGTCATGCTATCCCTTCCGGAGATTATGAACAAGGTCAGCGGGGGTTAAATGATCAATGCACTTTTTTCAGCGATGGATTCTCCAATACCACTGGAAGATAAAAGACATGGAAGCGAGATAGACGTCTATACGTGTCGCTTGATTAGCATTGCCACAAAGCAAACTCGGGCCCCTGAAATCTAAGGATTAAAGAAGTCAACAGCATTGTAATGTTATTCTAATGCCTCGTTTTACTGTCACATTTTGTCAAATAGAGGCGAAAAACCAGTATGTTTAGAACTATGACATGTCATGGTGCTGATATGAGTTGAAAGCAAAGGGGAGCTAGAAAAACAGCTGGCAGACACAAAGCATGAAGGTGAAGAAATGAAAAGATAAGAGATGAGACACTTTGATTTGGAGAAGAACACAGGGAAGGTGCTGAGCCTTTGAGTCTGCTGTCTGCAAACAGGATGTTTCACACAGTACCTTCAAATACAGCGGTTATCCAAAACACTCAAAACACCTGCTTTTATCTGCTTGCAGTATCAGGGCAGGAGCATATTTTTCATTCTTAATCATTTACGTATAGCCGCCTCGGTCCATTCATGTTCCGCTGCCGAGGTGTCTGAAGAGTCACCCTGGATGAATTGACTTTGAGGTAAGAGAAAAAGGGGGAGTATATTAAAAAAAAGAAACACCAGCCTTATTTTGCCCAACATCAGTAACAGTACGTACGTCCCTGCAGGTGGTCCCAGACACCCTATCCAAACAGCAGTGTTTGAGAGAACTGCAGTCTGTTTAGATGAACATATTGGCTGCTGGCACACGACACGCTTTAATGATTAATCTGATGGAGACTGACTTTTATCTTTATGATGCTTCAGTGTCCAGCAGCTCAAAGCAAGTAACAACAGGTGCTGTTGTAATTTACACCTTGCACTCCTGTTAGTAATATTGTTTGGACCTGACAAGGATAAAGATAAAGTATGTATCTACTGATGGTTATTTCTGTCCACCTTTTGGTCAATGTATTATGACAAATTCTTTCTGGTTAATAATTCACAGAGTAATGTACTAATTTTTGGTGGGGGATTTACTGGTTTTAAAGCATTACATTTCCTTAAAACCTGCTTTTTGGTTTTAATCAAGTAAGCCTTAAAAAAAAAAAAAGGCACACAGTTCATCTAGTACGTCATGGAGCACATGAAACCATTCTCATTCATCTTCAGGTCTGCGTTTCATATGGCTAGAAAACTCACCTGTAGATTGAGTCTATGTATGAAAGCTAATCTTCCGTTCCTCTGAGGTGGGAGATGGGACTTTCCTCTCCCAAACGGACCTTTCATCATCGATTCGACCGTCAAAGCAAGAGCGAGCTTTAACGAGGAACCACAGCTTACTATTTGACAGCAGTGAACAAAGCTGGCTTTTGTGCGCCTGTTCTGGGAGGCCAGTAGCTCTTGTCATGTACATATGAAATTAATTATAAGGAAATACTAAAACACTCGGGTGGAAATTGCTTTTCACCAGATGTTCCGCATATGAGGATCAATTTAGTATTCTTAGCATAGCGAAATGGCTCTATAAGTTTGACGCTGGCCTCTTTGATGAAAGCCAATCTGTCACTCAAGGCACATAAAAAGAAGCCAAAGTTCTATGCTACTGTTTGTTCCACTTTATAGCACCTTAGGTAACGTGATTACTTAACCAGGTTAAGAAAATAAAATGTTTCATTCTTAGGTAAAATCTGACATAGTGACAAGGAGTCCAGTGTTTCTCAATGATCCATACATAAACCAAGTGAGAGGCCTTTTTCTGGTTCTCCGTACTAGAGAGGGGCTCAGCAAATTAATCATAACCAAATCAACCAAAAATTCTCACGATGTGGGTAGGTGCGGGTTGGTGTGTGTGTGTGTGTGTGTGTGGCGTGGGGGTGGACATGTGAGTAAAATGCAAGGAAGAATTAAAAAAACAGAGAAACCTCTTTTCAACTGAGAATGGAGTTGTTTGGGAATTTTCCAGGCTCCTGATTCATATATACTTATTAACATATTTATTTATCTTTTGCATGTCTGTTCTGGTTTGGAGTAGTTTAGCCTGTTGTGTTATGATATGAGATCAATGAAAGAACAGTGCTCTTCTTTCACCTAGGCAAGTCATTCATCAAGTTTCAGTATTAGCCAGTAAGCATTTCTGTATACTGATTGCCTCATTCATAATGGGTTTACAGAATGTGAACAAGTCAATAGAGTTAGCTCAAGGATTCTTAATTTGTCCATTATGCTTGGATATGTTTGGACTTGAAACTGTAATCTTGAGGAACTGCAGTACATTAGTGAGGTATAGTCATATGAGAAAATGCTCTTTGTTGAAGAGCAGAACAGATTGAGGGTTGGTCTCAGAACCTGGATCAAAGAGGTGTGTGCTAAGGCATCTGGGGTTTGTTTATGACAGTCATAGTGGCACATCACGGTAATGGGGTGTGTGATGAGAGAGAGAGAGAGAGAGAGAGTGAATTACAGGCATGCTGTTTACCCGTGCGGATGAATGGGCATCGGCCTCCATTTGATTCTCTGGTGTAATTTAAGGCTGTGTTTGATCCAGCTGATTATTCATTACACTCTACACTTCTGTGACAGTTTTAAAGAAAATAAATAGAGGAAACAGCCAATTAAGTCACACGAGTTAAAAACAGAGGAGGGCTGGAGAGCACATAGCCATTTACTCAACGCTAATCTCCGCTCCTGCAACATATGCAGATTCACGTCTGTTGACATTTCATATGAGGTGTTGCAGAACGAAGGCATGGAGACGTGATTTAATGCCAAACTTCACAAGACGTTTTTAAAGATTTCATTGAACGAGGCTGCATATGAGTGGGAAAATCAGTCATACGTAGCCCTGGAATCCGATTTGATGAAAACTTCATGGTCAAGGGTTAAGTCAATAGCAGAAGAAAGGTATACACTTGGAGATAAGCGTTGATATGTGCACACAATTGCATCGAGCAACAGACACAGTTCAACACGAGGATCCCATATCGTGCCACAAGAGGCGTGCTCAGTTAAATGTTTACACAGCTGCTCTGGAGATTATTATTATTGTGAAACCACACACTTTTAATGTTGCTGTGCGGATGCCAAAACACGTCTACTCTTTACCTCCCTCCAGAGCTCACACAACTGCTCTTCATCTAACATACACCTAAAATACAACACACAAAGCCCTGGGATATGCAAGACATGTTCAACATAAAGTATTTCTCTTTCAAAATGAATCTGGTTTTATTTAACAAAAACTCAAATTACATTTTGCGGGCCATCTTTGGCATGATATGCCAGAGTATGGAATGCATCTGCCAAGATCTGACTATAAATTGTGTACCTTTCCATAAAATAACACAACCTTTCCACATTAACCCACTTGAATCTGTTTGACTTTCTTTTGAATGCAGTGTTTAGGTTTGTGTGTCTGTGGTATGTGCACTTAAGACTCTATCTCAAGTGTAAACCTGCGCATTAGGAGAGTGAGTTCATTGTGGGCCCTGTGTTTAATAGATATTTTAGCAGTATCATTAAGAATGCATGGTGTAGTTTATTCTAATCTGTTTATATATACTGTTTAATTGATAGTTCATTATGTAGTTAATAAACTGCCTATTTAGTGTATATCCATTTATCAATATTTTGTCTAGGATAGGCAATAATTAATATGCATCAACGTATTTAAAGTAAGGTTTGAAATATTTAAAGTGAAGACCACCAAGCAGGCTTTGGTATATAGTCATTAAGGGCTCTTTCTTTAAGCTGACACTTTGATGTATGCTGAATTTTACGACCCTTTCCATCTGTACATGGGTGATCAGCAGCCATGTTTTCCATAATTGACATTTAATTTGACACTGCGTCCATTAATCTAAATGAGTCTCTCAGCGTGAAGTCTTTCAGCTCTATGTATAGCAGAGTCTCCTTCTTTCTCCAGGGGAAGCTATAAACAGCTGCTTGTGCTTAAGCGGTGAAATGTAAATCTTGATGCGGGATGTTTACGCAGCCCAAGCTTCTAATCATGCAAACGTATAATTCAGTGACATGTGGTGTCTTTACGAGGCCAGTTTGATTCAAAGGGCAGACCCCAGTATTTACCAATCTCACTCCAAACTAAAACGACATTGCATTTCTCATCTCAATCTCTTCATTTGAAATATTTATTTACTTGAGGCACTGACGTTCTTTTTTCCTTCAACAGCAGCAGCCATGGGGCATCAGTAAAGCATTTTATGCTTCGAGCCTCCGAATTTAAAGAGAAATGAAGATTTTCAGCCCTCTTAATTCTCTAATTCGAGCCAAACCTGTATGTGATGTATGATGATTACAGCACTAAAGGGAGAAATATTAAACAAAGTTCTAGCGACGCGGGGTGGGTCGGTTCTTATTGCCCACTGTTACAATCTCAAGGCCTGAGTATATTTTTCATCACTTTCTTCATTTTTTACACATGTGAATATGATGCATGGGCTGTTAATTAGCATGAATTATAGTTCTGCCTCTGTTACAGTAGCAATACATAGAAAAATACACAACACATGACATTAAAATGATAATACTTGAAAAGGCTAAGCTTAATAGAAACAAAAAAATATACATATATTACATTACTGTTATGAATTGGATGAATTGCGGAGATGCTGATGCAGAACAAAGTCCACTTTTATTCAATAAACTGAGATGAACAGAACAGTGGCATGGAATGAGGAGGATGAAAGGAGGCGCTATGCTAGGAGGTCTCGGAAGATGAGACGGGGGGCAGGGCGACGACCGGGGAAGCGGGCGTCGCGAGGAAACTGCCGGGAGATGAAGCACGGAGGCGCGGCGCTTGGAGCGCAGAGGCGTGGTGCTTGAGCACGGAGGCGCGGCGCTTGGAGTGCTAAGGCGCGGTGCTTGAGCACGGAGGCGTGGCGCTTGGAGCGCGGAGGCGCGGTGCTTGGGGGTCTCCAATCAAGTCCAATCAATACAAAAGGAACCAGAAGTAGGCGGGACTAGAGAAACAGGAAACGGAAGTGGGCATAGTCTCGCGGTTCCTAACAATTACAAGGCACCATGAAGAATTACAAAAGAGAAATCATTACCCAGCATCCATCTAAGTCATTATAAAGTATGTGTATAGGTAGGAATACCCTGCTTGCCTTTCAGTGCAGTTCAGTGCAGGTGAATCTGATTGTCACTGAAGATGCTGGTCTGCTTATGTAAAGAGGCACACAGATCCTGCACAGACCCTGGATGACTTCCATAGGCTACTGCTCACAATTCACAATTATTATGTGATCTTCAATAGTGTCCGAGAATCATTTTGTAATGAAAATCTAAGTTGACCTTAATTTAGTTGACATCCATTACCCACAATGCATTTAAACCATGTCCGACCACCTGCACGTCTTGTTGCTAAATCTCTGCCTAAGGTATACGATGCAGTAAAGCAGTGCTTTAATCTTTTAGTCTGTCCAGATCTCTTACCTCCACATCCATACACTCTGCTCAAACTGGTAAGTTTCCAAAGAGTCACCTTTTATGCTAATAAGGACTTCAACACCATAATGCTTGTCATCTCACAGATCGCGAACTAGCCGAGCCGAGTCTCTGCTGTAAGAGACGAATAAACATCTATGCCCACTACTTCTACATTTTGTCTTCTACAAAAAATCTCTTGTTGTTAGTGGAACCTGACTGGTATCCCTCATATATTTAAGATCATTGTAAATATGTAACTAGACCAGAAACTTGGTATTTCCTATGGAAACCTGAAATCATGATTGATCATGATTTATTGGACAAAAATAGGTTTTGTCTCAACTTTATGCATGGACAGTGCTTCCCCAGGCATTTATATGCCATGTTCTATGATTTGCAAAATGGCTCCTCAATGGTTCTATGGTGGAGCAGTTCTGATTTTCTAAAGGGGTTTTCTGCACCAGAGCTCTCCGAGGTAGGGTTCAACATAGAATCTTTAAAGATTCTCCGACACGGACGATCTGAAGAGCCTAATTGCGTTACACGACGTGTTCTCTGGTATTGTTATTATTAAAGCCCAGGGTATATGAGGACCTGAGAGGACCCGCATAGCATGAATCCACAATTATTTGCAAATGCTTTATAGCGGTCCATCATTTGGTCCTGACAAAACCTTACAAAACATTTTGTTCTGCTATATCTGCTGGCCTTGTATAATATTTACACCACATGTATGGTAATTGCTGCATTCCCCAATGAGACACGAGAGGGAGGTCTGGAGCTGTATTCAGCTAAGCAGCAACAGCTTACTTAATCATCAGTGGAATGTGCGCGTCCCATACAGCCAAACAACTGTTAGCACAGTATAAGAGGGCTCCGTCTGCAGAGTCATCTCCGTGTCTTGTTTCCAGACAGTCGGGTGGAATGTGGGCGATGACAGGAACACTACTCAGCCTATTGGAGAATACAGAAGAGAAGCAAAGACTCTCTGATAGCAGCACAATAATGTCTACTCTTCATCAGCTACCTGTGCCGTGGAATAACGTGGCTTGTTTCAGCATTATAAACAGATCACTGCCAAAAGTCTACGTTCTCTTCTGACAGGGACTTGGGCTTCAAACAGGATAGTCTGGAGCTAAAAAAAAAAATCACATGGCTTACATGTGCATAGTTTAGACCCAAAGATATGTTGAAATAGTCCCGATAATTGCGCTCAAAGAAGCCAAAATCCCTTTGTGGTTTTGCCATGGTTTGGTAACAAACTGGCAACCAATCAAACCTGAGGGTTTTTCAGAATTGAGGAAGTGAACTGATGGAACCAATAGATGGCATTGCAGGGTTTTTATAGTATGCCTGTATACACACCTACAGTCTGTTCTTGGAGTTTACTATTTATTTCCTTGTTTCATGGAATAACATTGAATTAAGTCTGAAAAAAATTCCATCAAAGACTTTCTGCTTCTTTCTTTAACTTCGCATAAAAACATAAATTCTCATTTAAAAAAATATTCACAGACGTTATCTCAAATACATGATATCCTTACAAATACAATTCAGCACAAATATTAATAAATACTAACAGACAGCTTACAAACTCTTACGATCAGATCAAGTACAAGTTTCACACTGTCGTATACTTCTGTCTCTGCTCTTATTTGTGTCTTTTTTAGATCTTTTTATAATTCTATTCATTAATTACGTGTACTGAGTAGCCTTCTAAATAAAACAAAGTCATCTATACAGATCGATGAAAAGAGTCCTCAGAGTTCTAGTATCCAGGACAGAGAAAAGACGTAGCTTTGAACTCAGTGGACCTAACGCTAACAGCTGGGTGTAAGAGAATGATAGATGAAGCAGATAAGTTTTCATCCAATCAGCTAGTAATTACATCAAGTACAACTAAATTAGACGCAACAACGCATGCACTCATACGTACTTATACATATGTGCACTCATCATGCACACACACATATACATGCACACACACACAAACACACACACACACTGCACAAAGACAGACATGCAAATGCATTGCAGTAGAGCCCGTGGACGCATTCACTATTTAAGGACTCGGGCCACGCCAGCAGACAATAAAGAGGGGTTAAACATTCTTTTCACTCTCCCTAATCCCCTTGTTTTTGGTAATTAAGACTACTTAACACTTATTGTGAGGTGTTATCCCTAAATCTAAAACACCTTCGGCCAGTGGAGGGTTTAGAGCACCAAGTTCATGACCTGATGTTTTCACAACAACCAAACAATCAGTAAAAAAAGTCTTACAGAGAAGAAGATCCACTTTCTAATATCCTGCTTGTGCCTTTGTGTGTCCGTGAAACCATATACACACATTTATTTTAAGGTGATTTCATTTTTTTATGTTAAGGTGAATGTAACTGGGAGAGTTATCAAGCTGTTGGTCAGTCAGCGCCCAGACCACTGACTCCCACTAGTAATTTCATTAATTCAGTTCAAAGCGTTCAATTGATCAGTGCATTAAATGTTCTGTGAGACAGTGAGGCAGAGACTAGCATCACCTCAGGAATGGAATGCATCAGTGTATTTTAATTGCTAAGTGGATGATCCCGGATTATCCCTCATAAGATGTTATTGTCTTGAAAGTAGACAAAGATATCTTTTGATCTCAATGGAGTTTAATCTGCTGCCATCTCTCCCAGCCCAATAGGCCAGCTGCTTTTGTCAAAACAAGCCTGCTATCATCACATAATTGAAATGAATACCTGTAATCAATGAGGCGTTTTCATATGCTGATTCCCCCAACATAAACATTGTTTACTAAGCACATGTATGTTTTCAATATCAATGGCTTTCCTCTTTGTTACTAAACCTTTCACCCCCCCCCCCTCCACCCCCCCATACACAGAGTTTTTTTTGGGGTGTGCTTGTTTTGTTGTACTATATGTGTCACAACATTTATATCAGATTAAAGCATAAATACATTTACCTTGCTAATATTTAAGAAAAGGAAACGTGACTATGCTAATAACAAAGAATACTGCTCTTTTTTTTCTTGCTGAGGAGTAAAGGGGGGTTGGTTTGCAGAGATAATCCTGTCCCCCCTCCCTTCCCTGGATATTCACTGACAAGAGTATCAGACGTTAACTTATCCACCTCTGTCCTCGAGTTTGCAGTGACAACAGAATGAATTATCAGGGGACTAGAAATGACCGGTCACTAACACCCTTAATCCCCTTAATCCGTAGAACCAAAGACATCACATTTGCCAGCTATGTGTCAGTCAATGCTAATCCAGTTTCAAAACATGATTCCCTTGAACATACTCTGTACTGACCACATGTACCACCGCATTGATCAGAAACGATACAATCCATGACACAAGTAAACTTTTGTAAGTAAAGCCTGTAATGGATTGTTATATTTGCAGTAGTTTATTATTTAGTTGTTACAATCGTATGCTTAACTGAGTGGTCATTTGACATGAATTTCAACTGAATACACTGGACACAAGAAGGCTATAAATGATTAAATCAACTTAAAATCTAGCTCAGATTTTAATAAAACTTGAACACTGTGTAACTGGTTTGAGGTCTATTAATGAAAGTGCTACATATTTGTAGCTGGATAAAACGTTGCTATGATAATAAGGAGGTTTGTTGATTTCCTCCCTTAATACTGATCCTAACATGTGTGTGTATAAGTGTGTGAATGGATGTGTGTGTGTGTGTGTGTGTGTGGTTTCCACCCAGGGTGTTTGGCCCCTAGTTGTGCAATGTTTCTGAAGCCCTGTTCTAAACCTTTGCTCTTCTCTGATTGGGGTCATTTCTTAATTCTGACATTTTCCTCTCTGGTAAAGAACCGGCTTCTTTTTCATTACGTAACTTTGGTCTTCCTTTTTTTTAATGACTCGTGACATAAGAGGTGTTCGCAAATGAAACAAGACGTCTACAGATCTCTGCATGACCTTTTCGCCAGTGCGTGTAAAAACAGCGAGGTGTTCCAGCTGAAAGCCAGCGCGTCTCTCCGGGCGCACTCAGGTCTCACACGCACCGAAACCGCGGAGGACACATGACGGATGACAGCGCGCTCTGTGACATCACCGAAAACAAAAAGTCTGGAGTCTGGAGCGGCGCGCACTGCCATCTATGCGCACACCGTCGCGCGCACTAGCACGCCGAGATGACGTTCCCAAGTGAACGCGAGCACAACCCGGGACTTTAACACGGCGGTAGACTACAGACTTCACCTGGCTTTAAAAAAAACATGGCCGAAGGAAAACTTTTTTCTTCTCACCGCTCAGGTTTGCGCAGACGTGTTTATCTGACCGTATAAAAACTCCAGTCGAGCTCGGGTTCTAGTCTGGCACGCAGAGGCACGTATTTGGCGAGTATGAGCGCGAAGAGGAGAGAGAAAGAGCTAAATCGAGGCGACCGGGTGCAGAAGTTTAATATATGATTCTTTAAAAAGGCGCTGTGGATTTACGTGGATTATTGTGGAATCTCAAGGACACTGGCTCGGGCGAAAGGGCTGAGCACAGCGCATCGCTGGCGGCGGGGTAACTGTACACGGGCTGGGGTACTTTATCTTCCTGGGGCATCTTCTAAAGATAATTGAAGGTGTTTTGGACATTCAGGTGTTTGTCGTAGGCGTCTATCACCTGTAGCTCAAAGTCTCTCTCTTTCTCTCTCTCTCTCTTTCTTCCTCTTTCCCTCCTTTAATTCAGCTGTAGAACTGGCACGCGCGCAGAGCTGCAAACCCTAAAACCGCACCGAGTTTCTTTTTAGCCACTCAGCCCAGAGTTCTCCCTCTCTCTCTCTCTCTCTCTCTCTCTCTCTCTCTCTCTCTCCCTCTCTCTCAGACGTTTCCTTTTATGCCTGGCCTGATGTAAAGGTCTGAAGGCAGAGCGTGCAGTGCAGACATGTCGCGTTCAGTGTACACCCCCCACCCAAACCGTGCCCCTCTTATCTCAGCTTAATTGCAGCCTCGATGTCTGCTGTCTTCGCGTCTCCTTTCTTTCAGCTTCTTTGATTCAGCGTCTCTTCTCCACTCGCTGTTTGACATCTTCTTTTAGGCTCCGTTACGTGCTCGATCTCTGTGAGGATATCATTATAGCCCGCGGGCGGGGATAATATCCATAAACTTTTCTTCTTCTTTTTTTTTTTTAATTGTTGTTCCTCGGCTTAAAGTGCGCCATCTACCTTCAGAACGCCTTCAGATACGGAGATCACCGGCTTGTAACGAGAGAGAGAGAGAGAGAGAGCGGGCTGGAGGCTGGGCGCTCGCGCGGATCCAGGGTCCATGCGCGGTGTCGCCGCCTGACGCGAGCTCGGCCCGGGAGCTCTAAGCCCTCCTCCTCTGTGCCCTTTCTCTGATAATGGTAGCCGTGCTCCGCTCGGTCGTGGCGCTCATGCTGCTGCTCGGTCAAGTGTGGCTGGGCGCCGCCGCCGGCCTGATTCCTGACGTGGAGCGGCGGAGGCACGCACCCGAGCACTCCGAGCGCTTTCTGCGCGACTTCGAGCTCCGACTGTTGAACATGTTTGGCCTAAAGCGGAAACCCACGCCGAGCAAAGGAGCCGTGGTCCCCCAGTACATGCTGGACCTCTATTATATGCACTCGGAGAACGGAGACCAGAAAAACGTCCGGCGGCCCAGGAGCGTCATGGGGAGGCACGCGGAGCGCGCGGCCACCCGGGCCAACACCATCCGGAGTTTCCATCACGAAGGTGAGAGCTCCTTTTCCACCAGTGCATCACCGGTGCAACGCATCTTATGATTTCTACATGTTGCGCCGTGTTTTCTCACATTTTAAGCATTTTAAAAAGTCACATATCCTTCTTATATTCTGACTGAAGTAATTATATTATAATGTCCTGCTCGATCTGTAAGCTTTACGATGTTATGCAACACCGGGAAACCATCCCTACATTCCATAAATGATGCTTACTATTATTAAGGAGGCAAAAAATTATCTTGACAGCAAGCTCTCAGAAAAAGAAATTACAGTGATTTTTTCCACAAGGAATGCATATCTATGTACTTGTACCAGGTGTGTGCCAGGAATCTGGCCATTACACTATAATATCACGAGAAAGGCATGACTAGTTTTCTACTGAGACTTTTTGCATACACCCTGTATTTCTTCCTTTCCACCAGAACAATGATCCACTTCTAAGTGAACTTATCTATACTTAACTGGCCCAGTTTGATAAACGTATGAAAAACTTTTTGGGCTCTGTTGTTTCTTTTGCTGTAGTGTCTAAGGTAGGCATATAAGTACAGCATGTATCAGTCAGTGGCACACTGATTAAACTGAATACAAGTCATGTGGGAGCTTTCAGATGTTTGCTTGAGGGAAGAGAGAAACTCGGTTTTATGCACAAACCTGTATCTTTAGTCTTGCATGGTGTATTAATGTTTCCATGTGCAGGGTCCATAATCAGTTTAAGTTTGATTGTGAGTCTGTAGTAAAACCAGATGGCACGTGAGGTTTTTAAGGAAGTATTCGTGAGTCATTAGGGCCACTGGGAGGCCTCATGCATGTTATGGATTTGCATGGATGACACCCAGTGGTGGTCCCCACATAGTGCAAAAAGCAGCTTTGATCATTTGTCAGCATCTTTGCTGGTGGGTGCCAATATTTATATATAACATGAAAAAATGTGATTGTATAAATGCACATCACAAATTCTTTCTCATTTATTGCAAATACAGGAGAATCCTTTTTACATCCCATTTCAATCATGCCATTTGAGTATTTCCTGTTAACAGTAAGATACATTCATTTAAGATTTAGGCACATTTATTAAAAACCGCATCATAAATTGGAAATACAATAAAAGTGATACAGCTATTTCCCCCAAATAATTATATCTGCTTTAGGTTGGTGTAGTTTTTCTACATCAGAATTATGTTTCTTTCATGAAAGTAGTGTATCGCATCTGTATCTATAACCAACAGTGACATGGAGAGCTGCATAGCCTGAAACTTTTGACTTGTCATTAGCTGTTGCCTCCTTGTTTTGCCACAAACAGAAATTAGGAATGCTGATACACTCACAACTGGGACTGACTGCTCCAGACAAGCCCTAACACGTTCACAGAGTTACTCCCCCTGTGAAGGGATTGACTGAGAGAGGGAACAGAGAAAGAAGAAAGACAGCAAGAAAGAGAAAAAGATGGAAAAGGAAAAAAAGCATGAAAGAAGGAGCAGGGCTTTTCCCACATCAAATGAAATATGCTTGTCTTTTTAGTTGATTATGGAGCAGTTAGGCTGGATTATGGAGAATGGAATTTCCAAAATGTTTCTTTAAAAAAGAGATTAGAGGCTTTTTGTGTAAGATTGTCTTTTGATTTGTTAAGTCTTCCAAGAAAAAGGTGTCTTTTCATGTGATGATCACAGCCTTTTTATTAAAGGAGGTGTTTAAAGCATCCAAGTTTTGCTTGGATACAACCTCTCAAAACTGCTCCTCCACACTTAGCTGTCTAAGTGTCTTTAAATGCCTTAACACCTGGTCCAACTATCACTTAGAGCATGCAAAGACATCTCTGAGGCAAACCTAAGAGAAAGGTCAGTCTTTCAGGTTAAATCTCTGGACAAAGAACGCGATGGCTTTTAGCTTGAGTTTTTAAAGCATTGTATATTTACTATGAAGGATCGTTTTTAACTAAGGGGGAGATATTAATTGTCCACTTTTAACAATGCAATTCTTTTTCTTTCAGAGGCTTTAGAGGCCCTGTCCAGCCTGAAAGGAAGGACCACACAGCAGCTGTTTTTCAACCTCAGTTCAGTGGCAGCAGAGGAGCTCATCACGGCTGCAGAGCTACGCATCTTCAGAGACCAGGTGCTCAGTGACTTTACTCAGAGCAACACCAGCCGTGCTGGAGCCTTTCAGCGCATTAACATTTTTGAGGTGTTTAGGCCAGCTCATTCCCCCTCACAGGAGCCTCTCACCAGACTTTTGGACACTCGTCTGGTTCAAGACTCACACACGCGCTGGGAAAGCTTTGATGTAAGCTCAGCGGCAGCACGCTGGGCCACACAGCCACACCACAACCATGGCCTCATGGTGGAAATTCTGCACCCGGACGAGACCGGTGGCGGTGATGAGTCCGAGGCAAGCAGGAGTAAGCATGTGAGGGTGAGCCGGTCCCTGCATGCCAATAACGAATCCTGGGCTCAGGCACGGCCACTGCTGGTCACCTACAGCCATGACGGTCAGGGCACTGCAACGCTCCACAGAGAGAAGCGGCAGGTGCGGCGTACAACGAAACATCGGCGTAAACAGCAGCGAGCCAACTGCCGTCGGCACCCACTCTATGTAGACTTTAGTGATGTGGGCTGGAATGTGTGGATTGTGGCACCACCGGGCTACCATGCCTTTTACTGCCAAGGCGAGTGCCCGTTCCCACTGTCAGACCACCTGAACTCTACCAACCATGCCATTGTGCAGACCCTCGTGAACTCTGTGAACTCTAACGTGCCACGTGCATGTTGCGTACCCACAGAGCTCAGTCCCATCTCTCTGCTCTACCTGGATGATCATGAGAAGGTTGTCCTAAAGAACTATCAAGACATGGTAGTGGAGGGCTGCGGCTGCCGATGAGAACCAAACTCATGAAACCTATGAAGACTTTTTTATTTATATAAAAGAACTTTCAAAAAGAGTTATTTTGGAAATATATATATATATGTGTAT
>JAOVVG010000035.1:691541-705738 GCA_028566375.1 Leptodoras nelsoni | reverse complement strand
GATATATATATATGATTATATTTATGTCACCTGAAATGGGAAAATAAATATTTTAATGAGTGTTTTGCTTTTTCAGTGGTTTTGAAGATGTCCAATGTACATTTCAGTGTGATAGCACATGGAGTATGAAGCTCAGATTTTTAATATGTATTTATTTCATCATAACCACTTTATTTGTAAATGAATTATGTGTATTTATCATAAAAAAATATATGATCTCCTATGGTGGCTGTGGGAATACATTATTTGATGAATTTTATTTGTATATTTACATTATGCATTTATATTTTTTTTACCATGTTCTTAAATGCTACATCACAAATTTGGTGCATTAGTTACACTAAGAGATGGAAGAGTACAGACTTTAGGCAGTGGTCCAGTAGGTTGTGAACAGCTTCTGTGATATGCAGTGCTAAATTGTTCTCTGAATGCGTTTTCATGAGTGATTATAAAATACCTTTGCTGTCCTTGTATCTTCCCTTTTCAGCAGTTTTGATTTTGAAGCCCCTTGCTTGGCTTCTCGGGGAGCAAATTTTTCTCACTCAGATTAATCCTGATCTGGCAGTTCTGTAGCGAAAATCCTTTTTAGTCTAAGATTAGGCTTTAAGATATGTCTGAGCAGCTGGCCCTACAAACTAGCTCGTATAAACCCCAAAACCCACACCTAGTCCATGTAGTTTATAAATGTTAATGTCAGAGCTATGTAAAATCTCGAAGTCAGACATATCCTGGTGAGAGCGATCAATCATTCAGTTAGTTAGAAATGTAGGCAGTTGATAAAGACGCAGCGAAAAGCCTGAACCCTGTTATAAGCGTTATAAGCACTTCATTAATAATCTCAGAAAGAAACAATAGAGAAGATTGGGCCTGCTATGAATGTTTGAACCGAGGCACATTTTGCTATTGTGTTATCTCTTAGCAGAGTTCCTGTATCATTATTTAATTATATTGCTGTTGAGTGCATTGCATAGAGTGCAGAATGTGCACTTGATTAAGGTGAAAAAATTGCGACTACCATTATACACCTTCCATGTGAAAGGTGTTAACATTTAAATATTAAATCTTAATTCAGTCATGAATAATTTTGTTTAAGAAAAGCGAATCCTGGTATACAGAATACAGATTCTGAGATGACTTCGCTATCCGGGAGAAAGATGCCATATTGACTCAGAATACAGCAATTACAAATTGTCCCTAAATTACTGATATTATTCTTCCCTACTATGTCTAAGTCATGTTGTTATTTTTGAGTCATTTTTTTTCTAAAATTGTCCTGAAGCCCATATGGCTTATGTTTCATTTCATATTTTTCACCAAATTGCATAATACAAGGTACATGTATTACATTGTTATCATATGGAGCCAACCGTAGAACCGCATTGTTTGTGGCTGTTGCAGTTTTATTCACATCCAGAGGAAACTATTTTGCTTTAAAACCCTGAAAAAGGACGTCTTTAATGAAAATTGCATTTCATGCAACAATAAAAACCTGAGTTTCTTCATGGAACTCTATCGGGGAACCAAGAGGGGAAACATGCTTTGGGAAACTTTTCGATTTAATGGTTGGCTTTTTACTGCACCGAGTCCATAAAGCTTTAATTGAGTTGTGTGGGAATATGACTCCCCTGCCATGTTTCACATTTAGCATGCATTTCTCCTGCTGCCTTCCTCTGTATTACCACATTAAGCTGCACGTTTCCCACCCTCCACACTCCCGAGTCCACTCTTTTCAGAGAGAATGCCATGGAAGAGGTCAGGGTCACCCCAGATAGTCCCAAAGGGCGCAGCCCTAAAACTACCCTCTTGTAACATTAGCTGAACAACCACGTCACTTCAGCCTTATTTTATGAATATTTCCTTCCCAGGGAGAATTTTTTATGTGCCACACCGGACATTTAACGTGTCTTTATTAAGCTAATGACATCTTTATGGTAGGTGGTTGCCTGAAAAAATAGTGATTTAGCTTACTTTGTGAAAACAAATAAGTGAATTTTATGTTTGTATATTGATGTGCTGTAGTTCATAGGGTGGATTTTCTTTTTTAAAACATGAAAAAAGGCCTGAATGAAATACAACCATAAGGATTTCCACACGTCAGGCTTAACGTTGGTTGGGAGTGATTCAGTTTGGAAAGGAACTGTAATTTGATTCGTCTCAGTAAGTGCAAACCACACTGAAAGTATCTGTAGTTCCTCTAACCAGACTCATACAGCAGCAGAATCAGATTTCCAGATTTCCAGATTTCTGGCGGTTGATGTTTGGAAAATATGCAGCATAAACCTTTGATGAAGTGAACCCGGCCTGGGCAGAATATGACTTTTGGCCATGCTCCAAGGGGATGCCGGCGTTTGGATCGGGTCTGCGGTCGATCGGAAGGCCTTTGTTATCCCACAGCGGCGTGCTAATTTGAGGTGTGGTTTGCTTTGCCTCTCAGAAAAGCATCCGTATGATGACATCCAGCATACTTGGAAATGCGGCATCTGTGAAGTAGCTCAAAACACATCAAAAAGCCTTGTATCCACATTTTGGTAAGAGGGGAAAACACACACAAATTACTTTTCCAGAATGACTGAAAGACCTAGAAGCAAAGGTTCTAATTCTAATATCCTTTTGAACCACCCATTATTTTATTAAATGATTAGTTTTATGGTTTGTGTAAGTGTGTGGGTGATTGATGGCAGAGGGGATAAGTCTACCAGCCTGAAGGAAATGTTAGGAAATGATTCAGTATTATTTATGAAGTCTAATGTTTGTTTGCGCTTTTCCAGTTTTCCCTCTGGAACAGCAGATTATCCTCTCATCAAGAGTTCCTCTAACAAAAACAGCCAGTGACAGATTCATTGCTACTAGCTGGGGGCTGACAGAGCCAAACCATTTTGATAAAATCTTGTACAATGCCACTGGAAAATCCAAAATCACCTGCTGTGTTTTCTGAACTGGTAATTGTTTGATAGGTGATTATGAGCTGACGACAGATGGCCTGCAAAAAAAAAGGAAGGCTCCATCAATCATAATAAGAAGTTTGTGACAACTGAATAAATCTTCATGTACACGATCGGTTTAACATTTTTAAACAGGCTAGTGTTTTGAGCTTTCTTTTACCTTCCTACGAAACAGTTGTTTGCACTAATCACCATGGCATCCACTCGGAATAGCGAGGAGTAATTTTGCCTTCACAGACACGCAAACACACACACACTCCTACACCCACAGAGCAGGTGCCTCATTGGAGGTGAGTCAGAGCACTCTCCCAGGCCCTTGTGGTCAAATGCAATGTTTGCTTTGATCTCATGCCAATCCAATTTGACTCATACCTCTAAATATGTGTTGTTGGGACACAGGCCTTTCTAACTCCCCAATGAACCACATCCCTTATGTTCCCAAGGACCCCATTTAGTCAAGTCTGGTTTCATTTCCTTAAATCCACTGGTGTATGGTCACCATAGCAGCATTTGCTGCATGAAAGCAATTTGGACTTTGCTTGTAAAAGCTGTGTGGAGCGTGTCTCTGTTAGGACAGTCAATCTGAAAGAGGACACAAACAGATGGCAAGAGCATGCAGTCTTTAAGCTGTTTGTTCCTACAGGGCAGCTGGAGAGCAGTGCTGAGCGCAGTTGGTGGTCTAGATGTGAGTCTGTTCTGTGTCTTTAAAAAAGCTTTAGTGATATATGTAGGTTCTCATGAACAAGTAGGTATGGTATTGCCGGCTCTACATGCGAGACCATTCATAACATCTTTAAAGCTCTTTGTGTATATATACGCTATGGCAACAAATGAGAATCAGCTGCGGATATTTTGAGGCGGTAAGCTGTGTCATAAGTGAGTTGGGTATGATTCACCTCTTCCCTGTTTACGATTTTTCGGAAATCAGCCGACCTCTATAGCAATGTATTGATGACCCCTACTTCTCTCACCTGTAATCATGTGACTCAACCGACTCTAATGATTAAATGCTAAAAAATACTAGCCCTTTTGTGATTCAGTGTTTTAAAGTGGCCTGATAAGTTTTCATCTTACTGGGACACGTCCTCAATAGATCCTACCAGCAGATGGCATTAACCAGTCTCTCATAGAAAGCATCTCCTTTTTTGTTGTTACAGGAGCTTTGACACCACTGGGAGAAAGGGTGTTGCTTTTGAAATGGCTTGATGCGAGATCAAATTAGAAGCAATTATATTCATACTTAGATACAGTATATAAAATGGATTATACTCTAAAATCTTAGGATTTTCCCACTGTGGCACTGAGTTTAACACAAACATATTGTCTTCTGCAATATGTGCAATAAGCACTGGGAGCAGAAGACATATCGCTCATTGTTGGTGACCTAGCACCAAAACCTGGTCTTGAACCTGCTGCTTAGAATCGATTAGCGTAAGGTTGCTGGCATCTACATTGCTAAGGAGGGGGTCCATTTTCTTGGGTGGTATGGTGCTAATTCTTTCCTCACAAGTTTTCCATTAGCTTAACAGGCTTCATATGATGAAGCACCCAGTGATGCTGGTCAGGGACACACGCCATCCCAGCCCCGGCTGATTCATGGCATTCGTCACCGCGTGTCTGTAGGTGTCAGATTTCACTATGCTTCTTTATGAGTAAGTAATGCCAGTGGTGAAATGTCACCATGGATGTCCTGGGCTCGGGAATACTTTATAAAAAGTGGCCTGTGACATGCAAACCTGTAACATGCAGATTCTAAATTAAGTCCAGTCTGTGAATGTTAACTGTATCAAAGTTAATCTGCTGAATTCATTACCTCAAAGTGATTGCTCTTGAGAGGAAATGAACTAGGAATTTCTGAGAAATTGTAATGCCTTCTTCAGGTCTACCTAACATCAGCTCTGAAAGTGTGTTTATATAAGTCTGGGTCTGCTTCACCCATGCCTGCGTACAAGAATGAGTGAATACCCTGGTGTATGTGTGAAAGGCACAAGATAGATAGATGGCCACCTGCCTGCCTAACCTCACCTTACTTCCTCTGAGTCACTTCCTGTTCCAGGCTCAGAGTCCTGTTGTCGTGGCAGCTTTCCACTATTGCCTATGAAATACAAACATCTGGCTATAACATCATAGACGAACTGCGCTGTGTGCCAGCAGTCTCCTCCAGCCTCCTCAATCAGGCCAAATATAACCAAGAGTGGTGCTGCTGCATTCTGGTGCTGAATTTATTGACTTTACAGCGAGCGGATGACTGCCTTACTCGAAAGAGTAGACTTTTTTTGTTGTAACAGTGAATCGTGCAAAAATAGACCGAGACCTTCTGCTGTGTGTGTAGGATCAGTTTAAGCCTCAGATCGCCAAAGATTACACAATAAATAGACAAGGCAGAAGTTTTTTTAAACCCGCAGGCAAATGAAAATATCCTATGGAAGCGAAATGTATTTTTCTCTCTTTTCTTTTTCTGGTTTGAAAGCAGCCATATATTAAATGAAGCCCATTTGATTCATTTGGTACTTTTTTGACAGGAACCACCGATAAAGACTATATAATTCACATGGTAGTTAAACTTGATATGTCCAAGTTGACACTTCAACGGGTATGTTTGCGAGCAGGCAGGAAATGCCAGAGAACGGCAGTCAGTAAATGAGCAGGAGAGTATCAGTGGGTTAGAGGTCAGAGGTGAACATGAGGGGGCAATGGGTATACTTCAACATTCATTTCCCTTCTACTTCATCCACTGAGCATGGGGAGCATCGCTTTTTCATTTCTCCTCTTTCATTTGGTTCCGCCCCATTTGTCCATGCTGGGCGCCTGTTGACAGCAAGGGCGGCACTAATAGTCTGGTGTGGGAAAGTTAACATTGTGTCTGGGCCATTCTGCACACTAAAATCTATTTGACAGAACTGTTGAAAGATCACATATCCATATGCTGACCTGACAGAAAGAACAGAACTGTTTGGATAGGGCTTAGCAGCAGCTCTCTCTTTATTTGACTCAAACATTCAACTCCTTTGCATTTATGGTTTGCTAATTGCCCATTTGGCATCTACGTTAAAATGTACAACACCAGCAAACTCCCAGCGTAGCAGGCGTGTTCTGAGAAGGATGGTTCCGGGGTCTGGGTTTTATGAGTATATGCCATGCACCTTAGCTCTGATCAGGAATGTCCACCCTACAAGCACTGTGTTGATAGAAAGAAAAACATATTTGGCTTTATTTAAACAGAGTTTTCATTTATTTTTTCAGCCTGGGAAAATAGTGGACTGGATCTCTTCATGCACATTCTTAGCTCTTTAGCAGGATGTATCAGGACTTCCCACAATTGTACATCATGTTCTGAGTAAGGTCCACTTACATTCCCCCAAACATTTAGACCAGAGTGACACGGTTGTGTATGGCATTAGAGAACATAAATCCTATAGGTCAATTGAGACCTTCTTATAAACAACCGACATTTATAACAGCGGTGAGTATTCGCAGCAGTTATAAACAATTTTGACCATCTTGGCTTCAGCCCGTGCCATCACTGCTCAAACACGAGGCATTTGTTGACTGCGACATAAAATAGGTCTGTTGGGTTTTTGGTTTTCGGAGAGGGAGCTGGGCTTGAGTATATTGACTCCATGTGGGGAGGACGGTTTTATTCGGACCGCTGCCCACATGTCTTCCTGTTTCTAATTTGGAGCTGTGGTGGTTTTGTCCTTTGGCCAGCAGCCTCTCATCCACCGAGTGTCCATTTCCTCTGAAGTGAATAGTAGCAGGTGTGTTGGCACGATTTTTGGAGAACAGTGTTCTGAATGGGCTATGTATCTCTCTTTTTCCTTCTTTCTCTCTCTCACTCTCTCTTTCTCTGTCGGTCTTTTCTGCCCCTTTCTTTCTTTCTTTTTTTCTTTCTCATAACTAACCAGTTAAATACATAGTTCCTTGCAAAAACAAAAAAAAGCAAATTGGGAAAAGGATCACCATAAACAAATCACACCAAATACTTTGAGGAGCATTACGTACTTTTTGCCCTTGTAATTTGAAAGAGATTTATTTTGACTGGAACTGCCTTGTGATGACAGATGTAATAAAAGTGCCTCCATGTAGCACATACACCCATCTCCACCTCCTTGCATGACTTCAGTGCTGGAGAGGAGAACCCATCCACAGTGACAAACAGGCTTGTCATCTTCCTGGGAAGAGGTGACCTCTGTTCAGGAAGAGCAAAAAGAAAAAATCAACCTGTTCAAGCTCATTAAGGCAAGTAAAAACATACAGAAGACTTTCTCCAAACTCAGCTCCACTATCGGTACTCTTGATGAACTGAACAGAATTAACCTCTGTGAACTTTCACCGTGTTTCCCAATAGCTCAGTCCTATTGATTGACTTTCTTCTGTGGACCACTAGCTATTCCTCTTAATCTGAATTTACAGCGGTTGGAGATCTTATTCAGGTACTGCATTCAATCACTTCCTGTATGTCAGGGTTAGAGTAGGAAAGGATGAGTCAGAGGGAGGTCTAACATCCTTTGAACCGATGAAGTTTCCTCTTTGGGGGTCTCCTCGTCTTGTCACATGGTAAACTTTGTGTGATGTGTGGGAATGTTGTGCTGCTGGGTTTTAAGGAGGGTGAAAAGGTTTTGTAGCTGTTTCTTCCAAATGTTGCATAAACAATAAACTAGTTCAACATCCATTCCGTTGAACAAACGAACACACCAAGAGTGACTTAATCTATCCGATGATTAGTGGTCTGCTTTACTCACAATCTGATAAAGAATTCATTTTGCATGCAGAGTGGGCATCCGGTTCAGCCGTAAACACAGCCAAGTTTTCTTTTCATCTCTGAAAGATTCCAGGTTTCCCTTAATGTGTTGGGGCTTAAATCAATAGGGAATATGGAAACACATTAATCTTCCTGCTAGGTCTTTCACAGCTTTGAAATAGGAGCTATAAGCAGGACCCTCAGAGGAACCTTATCACGGAGCATTTTCAGGTGCGCTTTAACTAGGCCAGCTTTAATACGAAGCCTGTAATGGTGTTCTCCTTCACTGGGTTTGCTTCAAAGTGAATGCATGTGATGAAATCATTTCAGTGGTGTTAAGTCATTGCTTGGAATATACCACATGGAAAACCTACATTTTATTCTCCTTTATGTTCCCCCTAAAAAATGACAAGATCAAACAGACAAACCTCAGGCTCCCCATCACTTGCTCGGAGTTCCTCTACTTTCATCTGGCCCAAACTAGACCTGGTGGCTGTCTGCTTAATTGTACTGCATTGTCTGCTCTTTGTTCTCTCATCCTCCAGTGAAGAAAGCTTGCCGAAATTTCATCTGCCACATCACAGGGCCTTATTAACCTCTGACCCCTGTTCCCTGTGTATGGATCCTCACACCCAACCCTGGGCCCATTAACACGTTGCGGCAGTGCAGAAAAAGCTATTTTGATGGGCTGTAATTTCTGCTAAGTGACAGTAGACAAAGGTACTCTTTGTTGTAGGGCAGGCAGAGTAAGGCTGAGCACTCTGTGTTAATATTTTCTAAGAATCTGACAGAGAGACATCTGCAACATCACTGCATTAGCTCTGGGCCAGGCTTGTGGCAGCAAACATTTGAAAATGTGAGATAATGAGTTGTGGATTTTGGAGGACAGCACCCAATTATGTGCTCCAGATGGATGTGCTAAGCACTGGTTAGGCCGTTGTGACGCCAGTGCTTTCCCTTTCGGAGCCTCGATGAAGCCTCCCCTCTGAGAGTGCATAATGAGTTTATGTTAACTACAAAAAGGTCAGGGGCCAATACAGGCTGTGGCATTTTCTTTAAGGCAGAGTGCTGCAGTGCAGGTGCTGCCATGAGGTCATTCAGCCCCGGCCTGCCAGCACTCAGAGTACAGCCCTGTCACAAAGCTAGAGGAAACAAGGCACTGTTTGTTCTCAACATGCATCAGACTTGATTGATTCTGTGAACCGGACATGTCATCTTCTTGAGATATTGGCAGCTAGGGAGTAGATATACTTCAGCAGAGCTAAATATATCAGTGTGTGTGCATAATCCCCTGTGTTGTTTTCATTTTGTGGTTTAGCCGAAATTAAATTCTGAGGTAGACCTCTGTTCCGAGAGGTTTCAAAGGCTTGCGCACAGGATACATTAGGCTTTAAAAATGTCTTTCGAAAAGCTCAAGCTTATTTTTGTTTGAAAAAGTATCCCCCCTCACAAAATTCCATCATAATAAGTTTCTGTTCATCATGGGGGGAAAGCCTCTGTGATGCGGGGTAGCCACTGGGGCTTTTTCCTGTATTTTGGACCTGTATAAATGAGCAAATAATAAGGGGAAGGAAACATGGTTGCCTCCTGAATTATGAATCAACCCAAATCATTCAGAATAGTCATTTGAAGACTTTGTAGCTGACTGGTTACTGTCTTGTTAATATTTATAAGTCTGACATCAGGCACGTGTGGCATGAGTGTATTTTAAACCAGTTTGCTGCTTTGTGATTATGGGATTGAAAGCAGCCTATCAGAAGCAGAGTGAGTGATGTGGTGTAGTCTGGCCCTCTTGCTCCGCTCCTCTCACTAGCTAATGGGAGGCTCGTAATGACATCACCACACTTCCTTTTGGAAAAGCCTCTCTGGCAGTAGACAGCAATGGAAAAAATACCCTCAATTTAATTAGTCCTGTATTGTGGAAACCTTTAACCAAACTGCACTTTGTTGCTTTAACATAGGAGCAACATAATAGGTATAATGAAACAGAATTTCACATGTTCCCATAATTTAGCTGTTGAGATTGCTTGAAGTCAACGGCTAGCCTTTAAACGGAATTTCCTTTCATTTGACATGCAAAAAGCTTAGTTTTCAAACCCAGTTCTATGGACCTATTCACTTCATTTCAAGGCCATACTGCTCACACTACATTAAAATACACTGCGAATGAATAAAAACAGGCCCCTTTACAAGCAAAACTACATTCGGATAGACAAAAACACCATTATTACTTGATATTTCACCTGAAACAACGGATAATACATTTGTTAAAATTCTAAACTGACCTGTACTATATAGCCTAATAACCCTCATGTGACCCTTTATTTAATAGAATCATATTCATCTTTAGGGCAACACCTGCAGCTGATTCTTAGTCACAGCAAGCGTCTTTGTTCCCACACTTGGTTGCCTCTCCTGGTCTCTTCACAGCATCAAGCATGTGACTTTGTGGATGAACACCTGCAAAACACAGCGAGATTGTTGGGTAGTGAGAGACCTCTGAACCTAGCAGGCGGAGAAGAACCAGGCCCTAGTTTGGCCCCGCTCAGTGTGGTATCACTCTGGTCAATGGGCCTGTTTTTGGCCCTGTTTGCTTACTGTTCCATGAAATGCGCCTCTGGAACAGTGCAAACTTCACTGAAACAGACCGGACACTGTTAGGCAACAGTGCTCCCTTTGTGTGGAATTGTCAAGGCTGGCCTATTCCTGATGTTCCTCCCTTTCTTCAGAACTTCAGCTGTGAGCAAACAACAGCAAACTACAACACTGTGTGTTGCTATGCAGCTAGCCATGATGGAACATATGCTTATTACAAGATTTGCTCATTTTTACGTACGTGTTTTCATTTATGCAAACAAAGCATGAGCAGCAACTGAAAGGCCCAAGAGAACTGTGATGTAAATGATTATTGCTCAAACAATAAGTCACATATTACACCGGAATTCATACCAGAGAGCTCTAATGAAAACCCGGAGTATATTCGTGTTCAGATATTTCACATTTCATGTTTTATGTGGTGAACGGCTTCAAATTATCCAAATAATACAAGACTTTTTATCTTTCATGAAAATGTTAGCCTATTTTCACAATGGTAACTGTTTCCTACATTACCCACAATGCCATTTGACTACCTGCTGATAGCGATTCCAGTGGCATTTAGGCCAAGAGATTGATTGCACACTTTGCTCAAACAGATCATGTTTCAAAGCTTTAAAATTGATGCCATCATGCATGTCATCTCACAGTCACTTTACTGATCGTTGTTCTTTCTCCTCTTACACCGCACTAGAATAATAAGAATACATCACACGTATTTTATTATAAACATGCATATTTTATGTTTCATCTCTACTACATTATAACTATATTCACACCATTATAAGGTCACAATTATCAGGATATGTACTTATGCAATAAGAACAATCTATATTCTATAGACATAATGACTCTTATTCAGAATGAAAACCAGTAGCACTTGGTTTTAAGCCTCTATTCACTTTGCATGATGGTTCCTGAGGTTGCTGTTTTCTTTTCTTATTTTCAAGCACTCACTGCCAATATAATTCAATTCCTTCATCCAAGCTAAATATTTGCTGCATGGCCCGTGGATCCACATGCGGTTTGGAAGTGCACTACTGCACAGAAGACTTTAGCAGCGATGCTCACTTTGTGCTGTTCCTAACACATTACTGCCGTGATGTAACTTAAAAAAAAAAAGTTTACTTCCATGGTATGCCTTTATTATGTGAGTTTTATATGTTTTTTTTCCTTTAGTGTCAGTTGAATAACAACATGCTTTTTAAATTTGGGTTGAAAAACTTGCATTTTAACCGGCTTTTATATTGGTTTTATATAATAAAGTGTTATAATGTAAATAAAATGTAGTGTAGTACACGTTTTCATGTCGGGTCATTAGCATGTTGTAGTTGTTTTGTTTTTCCAACAACAGCCAAAGGGTTTCCTATTATACCACAATAAGGTTCTGACTGTCTGAGGAACAAGTGAGTGACTTGTTAATCTCTCTCTTAAAGGCAATAAGACACAAATGCAGCTTTTTACTGAGAAACTGCAAAACACTTCCTCAATCACCTGAAGATTGTCAGAAAAACTTTACAGCTTTAAAGTTACAGCTTTATGTCTGTTTGTTGTAAAATGCTGGAACTGGAGACTCCTTCCTTAAATGTTCACCTCACAGAAAACATCTCCTCACAGAAAAGCTCACCATGTCAAGCGTTACACATGTTTTAATATGCTTTACATTTACATTTACATTCATAGCATTTGGCATTTGCTTTAATATGTTTACATCCCGGGGTAGCGTGGTGGTGCACCGGTAGCACTGCTGCCTCACAGCAAGAAGCACCCAGGTTCGATTCCTGGGCTGGGCTATGTTCCCTTCCATGTGGAGTTTGCGTGTTCTTCTGCAGCACAAAGACTTGAAATCAAGGCAAATCGGAGATACTAAAGTCCCCTAGGTGTGTGTCTTTTTAAGGGTCTGTCCTGTGATGGACTGGTGATCTGTCCAGGGTGTTTTTCCTGCCTTCCACACAATGAGAATCAGATCAGAATGTTCAACAGGGTTGTGGCATAAAAGTCATGGCTTACCCAATACAGAATGACTTACTTTTATTTATTTATTTTAATCTAGCATTGTAGTATTTTCCTAACCCAAAGTAAGTCCAGCAAGCCATCTAACAGGTGAGAGTGATTTGGTTTGTTTGCTGTTGGTCAGTGGCCATCATTTCCATGTAATTAGAGATGTTTTAATCCAGTTGGCCATCACATAGGCAGCTTTCTGTCATTGAGTTGATGCAAACCTGTGTATCTGTCCCGCTACATGAACCTGGACTCAAAGCTGACTGTGGTCTCTTGCTGAAAAAATGTGCCATAAACCTGGAAATTTTGACTAAAACTTGGGGAACACCTCAGTCAACACCCTACAACACCCTCCTGGTCTGATTCATAACTGCATCATGAAAGTACCATGAAAAGTGTCACACTACAAAATATCACTTTCTGACAGGTCCATGCAATTTAGTAAAACACTTGGGTAAGAATCACAAACCTTGTCACATATCACAAGCTATTTATAATAAGGTGACATAACCTATGCGTAACTACTCCTATGTTTAAACATGTTTGAGTTTATTATGGTTAATGCTCTGTACTGTTTTTCATGCAGTTTCCAAGAAAGGACTTGCACAATTTCCTAATTATATATGCATGTGTGAAAAAAACAAAACAAAACAAACATCTGCAATTCAACAGGTGCGTATTGGCATGAAAGACTGTTCCATGTCTGGAAAACATCTGCATAGGTGGTCTCTCTCTCTCTCTTTCTCTTTCTGTCTCTCTCTCTCTCTTTCTCTCTTTCTCCCCCTCTCTCTCCATCTCTCCAGGGCTGAAGAGAAGGAGCAGTTGATTATAAATACTGTGTGCTTCTCAGAGTTAGGGAAAAAAGCCTCATATTTCTGGAGCGGTTTTTTACCAGAGCATATTTTTATCGTTAAAAGCCAACACAGATAGACCAGGCCTGCACAGCTGTGCCTCTCATTTGTTTAAGCGTGTACAAATAGGTCGACCCACACAAGCCATAAAAAGTGAGAGGAGGTTTTGCTCAACATGGCACTTTTGTCTGACCAAAGAGGAGCAAAGGCTGCATTCCTAAAAACAAGCACATTATAACAACATTTTAAAAAACAAAACAAAACAGAATGAGACCAGGCTTGCAGTCGGTATCTTGCAATTTGTTTCTGAAATACTTCACCTTGAATGAGAGCTGATCTGAATGAATAAGAACGATGGCATATGCCGTATATAAGTAGGTCGGTAAAAACGTCATGCCGGCTTTAACGGTTTTATAAAACCATTTATAAAATGGTTGCAACACATTCAGACTGAAAGACATGTAAACAACAACCTGTTAGATATTTCATGACTATTGTTTGTGAATAAGGCTGGTTTCGCCATACAGACACAACCAGTGTAACTCTTCTCTTCTTTCCCTTGATGAGTCACTACCAGGTTTAGCTCAGGTTTATACCTCTGGGTGGCATTGATAAATATTTAGAAAAGACATACATTCTGTTATCTTAACCCATGTTAAATATGATCTGACATTTTTGCCCAAACGTGGAAATCATTGTGGTCCTACAGCTGATTTTGGGGGTCAGTTAATTAGAAAAAGGGCTGAGATTAGGGAAGATATAGGGGTTAGACAATGAAACTGAAACACCTGTCATTTTAGACCACAATAATGTATTAGTATCAGAGTCAGAGGGATTTTAAGCCATTCTTCTTGCAGGATAGTGGCCAGATCACTACGTGATGCTGACGGTGGAAAACGTTTCCTGGTATGCTGACATTACCCTGGATACCGTGGCTCTTGATACATCACAAAGACCTGCTGTCTTGGTCACAGATGTGCCAGCAAGACATGCACCAACAATTTGTCCTCTTTTGAACTCTGGTATGTCACCCATAATGTTGTGTGAATTGCAATATTTTGAGCAAA
>JAOVVG010000035.1:585397-596634 GCA_028566375.1 Leptodoras nelsoni | reverse complement strand
GATGGATTGGCGCCCTGTCTAGGGTTGTTCCTGCCTTGTGCCCTATGTGGCCGGCTAGGCACCGGCTCCCCCGTGACACTGAAAAGGAATAAGCGGCCAAGAAGATAAATGAATGAATGAATGAATAAATGAATGACTTCCTTAATGATTCTCCAGCATGTATGTAACTACCACTGAATAAAACTTTCCATTTTAGTCTTACTGTTTCTGTTCAGTAGTAGCTAGAGCTGTGATAACTCTAGATCCAATCAAGCAGTTACAAACTATTATTCTGTACACTGGAAAACATTTTCACAAACGCATGCAGTATGTAAACAGACTGTTTTGTTCATCAGGGCAGATCTCTGTGGAGGGTTTTGCCAGATATCTAAATGGAGAAGAGAACAGCATCATCCCTCCTGCGAAATTGGACCAAAGTGAGGACATGACACTTCCTTTGTCCCACTACTTCATCAACTCCTCACACAACACCTACCTCACAGGTCAGTGAAGCAAAATGTGTCTATCTCTGGCTTGTCACTTATTTTCTTCTGTTTGATATACACATTTATCTGTGTTGCATGATCATGGTGTTCGGTTAATCAGTGCCAGTCCTCTGTATTTACAAATCTTCATGTAGAATCTTATATTAATAAATCATAAACTCTTATGGTGCAGTGAGTAGAGTAGACAGTAACAGAGTACACGTTGCACAAGTGCAATTATATTGTAATTAAGTAAGAGTACAAGTATTTTGAATTCTATTATTATTCTATAATTACTTAAGTTCCTGAGTATGTGCTGAATGTTCAGGATCTATATTTAGAATAAGGATAATTGGGCTTCTCAAAGACATGCATTTAAAAGGACAATTAAAAAAAGTTAACATTTTCAAAACTTCAATGCCAACTTTTAACCCCAAAGCTTGTTTATTCCATAACATACCAAAAACATTTGTAGGCATTTAACTTGATTTTCAGGGACATTGAGAATTACTGGGTGAATGGATTTTTAACTCCGTCTAGGCCACACCCTTAAAACTGACAAGTTACATAAAATGTGGATTCCAAAACAAATCGCATTTAATGTATGGAAATTAACAGCTAAACGGTGATATAATAAATCGTTTTGTATTTGCAACAATTATAATGTGGTTTAGTTCTTTATAGGAAATACTGAATACAATGACTAAAATGAAAAAGGAAATGAGGCAATAAATAAAAATAAACCATAAGTGAGTTTTCTAATGGACTGTGACATTAAATACTACACTGTTCTAATGAAATATTTTATTCCCAGATAAAAAGATTAAAAGGATGTACAATTGCAGGCAGTTATTAGGAGATAATATATCAGAAGACATTGCTGGAAATGACAATGCATTACTGTAGGAGAAAAAAAAAAGCTAAGAGGCTTTTGCCTGGAAAATGACCCCTCAATTGTCTCTAAACCTTCTTATTCCACTGTAGTATTGTGATACTAATAGGGACATAATTGCTTTGCTAATGATGGTAATACATTCAGATTCAGCCCCATTACTCCCATTCTTTTCCAAGAACTGTAGCAAATGTAATATGGTCTGTTTGGACGTTGTAAACACTGTGCTGTTTCTTTCACGGTGTTCGAATTCACAAACTCTTTAAAGGGAGCAGTGTTATCTTGGATGCACAGCACATATTTATTATAATGCATTGCACTTCGCTCAGAGAAAAAATGTAATCAGCCTTGTGTTCAGATCCTGTAATGTTCCTCCTGATGTAGTCCTCATATTGTAGTACTAGCCAGCTGTTTATCATAGTCCTGTGTAGTTACATGTAGCACCTGTAGGCCCTGGAGGAACGTTGTTTTGTTTCACAGTGTACTGTATACACTGTATATGGTTGACATGACAATAAGACTCACAATACTTGATTGGACTTGACTTGATGTGTGGTCCAGCGGCTCTGCTGGGTACTGAGTGTCAGTATGATTTGTGCAGCGGGGCAGCTGGCAGGAAACTCCTCAGTGGAGATGTACAGGCAGGTGCTGCTATCAGGCTGCCGCTGTGTGGAGCTGGACTGCTGGAAGGGACGCACAGCTGAAGAGGAGCCCATTATCACCCATGGCTTCACCATGACCACCGACATCTCTTTTAAGGTAAATTAGCACTAGCAGTGAGGGATCATTTAACCTGATGATCAGAAACCTGTGAGACGATGAGTGAGATATGAGGAAGGTGCATTCTGGTGTGCTGGGCTGTTGGGACAGGAAGGGTACAGGGACAGAAAGCAGGATACAGGAACATGGGCCCTGAATGGACTGGGAGATATTAAAGCCAATAGAGAATCTGTAAATGAATAACGGTCTGACAAGGAAGAAGAAACACAATCTGTGTATACAATCCAAATGTTTGCATTTCCATAAAGTAATCTATTTTACACCAACCAGACCTTTAGTGTTTTACATTTCATGTTACTTTATTACCAAGTGACAAAAATGAAATATAAAAAAGAAGCATTAACAGTGAAAAATGCATCTCCCTTTCTGAATATGATTTCATTATTCTTTAATAAGTAGCTAAATTACTTTTAACTGTCTGCCGCATTGTTTGAGGACCTCAGGACCAGAGAACAAAAATGTTTTAAGGTCTGTAGTCTCATTGAAGGATATGTCTATATATTAAACATAGATCAGGCATAACGTTATGACTACTTCTTTTTCTCTATACTGATTGCCCATTTTCCACTTACCATATAGCTCAGTTTCACTTACCATATAGCTGGACTTTGTAGTTCTACAATTACAGACTGGAGTCCATCTGTTTCTCTACATAGTTTGTTAGTCCCATTTACTCTGTTCTCTAATGGTCAGGACCCCCAGAGATCAGGTACTATTTGGGTGGTGGATCATCCTCAGCACTGCAGTCACACTGATGTGGTGGTGGTGTGTTAGTGTGTGTTGTGCTGGTACGATTGGTTTTTAAACACCTCAGTGACACTGCTGGACTGAAAATAATCCACCAACTAAAAATGTCCAGTCACCAGCATCCTGTAGGCAGCATCCTGTGAGCACTGATGAAGAGTTAGAAGATGACTAATACAAACTGTGCAACAACAGATGAGCTACTGTCTCTGACTTTACATCTAAAGGGTGGAGCAATATGGTGGATGTGTCTCATAGAGTGCAGAGTAAGTGAACAGTGTTTAAAAACTCTAGCAGCAATGCTGTGTCTGATCAGCTGTGTCTGTGTCTGATATACTGAATATGTTCAAGTGACAGCAGCTTTGAATGTCAGTCTTACTATAACAATGAGAACTTTGCAGAGTGAGAAAAGCAGATACGTTTAGCATTATGACCAAGTTTTCAACCTGATTGTGTTTTTTTTAATAAAGTTTTAAACACAGAATGAGGATAAGAATGTTTCTTGCATTATTTTGCTTAGAAAAGTTAGTTCAATAGCCATCACAACCCCCATTCAAACTGATTCTAACTGAAATTTTGTCAAATGTGTACAACATTCACAGTGTTGCTCGCAATCACACTTGCAGTGTAGTGATACAATCACACCTGCAGAATATAAGGAAAGACCCTGATTTCTTTACCAACCACAAACAAACACTTATAGCCATATTGAGTACTAGATGAGACAGAAGAAGAAAAAAAGAACACAAGGAAAAGAGGTGAGTAAGGGGAGTGAATGGAGAAATTGTTTGAGCACAGTCAGATCCTGCAATGCACTTGGAAAAAAAACCCTGAAGATCATTTGCACTCTCTTATTAGGTTATCATAACTAATCTCCCACTTCTGATGAGACTGCACTTCCATCTGGAATGGCATTAGAAATCTCTAATTTTCAGTATTCATCACTGCAGCATGAGGTCCTTGGTAGGTCCTGAAAGGGTTTTATGGCTTGTTGATGATTGTGCAATGCCACATGTCTTTTTCAGGAAGTGATTGAAGCCATTGCTGAGAGTGCTTTCAAGACATCTCCTTTTCCTGTCATCCTTTCATTTGAGAACCATGTGGACTCGTAAGTGAAAAAGGCACTCCCACCACTCAGACTATGTAATTCTCAGTTTCTCAGACCATGCTCTTCCTTCAGAATCCTTCGATGAGGCAGAAGTAAGCTGCTAGTAATGGTTTCAGTGACACAACCATGCTACATAGAGACAATGTAAAAGCCATCTCAATTATCATAGAAGGCAGCTACATTGCTCATAGGATGCAATTTTAATTGTGTAAATACATTTTGCAAGGACAAGAGATTGAACTGTGTTTTGTCAGACAGTGAGGAGTTAACGCAAATGCATGTGAGGTCATGGCCGTGGTGCTGATTGTCTCTCTGTTTTTCTTCTTGTTGCAGCCCCAAGCAGCAATCTAAGATGGCTGAGTACTGCAGATCAGTATTTGGAGATGCCCTGCTTATAGAGCCACTGGAGAAATATGCAGTGAGTTCACAACCGTATTCCACTCATTTGGAATTTGTGTTTATTCTAGAAGTTGCTTACAGATGCGGTCAGTTTACATTCACTCATCACGGACATGGTTCTTATGATAGTATTGGGCTTTCAGTGATTTCCTGGAATTGTAATTTTTCTGTACAACCTACATCTTTAATAGAAAAAAGAAATTTTTTGGCGGGTTTTCAGAAAAAAACACAGGGTCAAAAATATACAGACAGCACAACTAATATTTGGTTAAATACCCCTTAGCAAGTTGCAGCGTGTCTTGCCATTGGTAGCCATCAACAAGCTTCTGGCAGAATTCTGGTCTATTTGACCACTCTTCTTGGCAGAGTTGGTAGAGTTCAGTTAAATTTGTTGGCTTCCTGGCATGGTCCCGGCTTTTAAGCAGAATCCACATATTCCCGATAAGGTTAAGGATTCATGATTTTCAGAAGGCCATTCCAAATGCTGAATGTTAGTCTGCTTTATCCATTCCACAACCAGCTCTGATGTGTGTTTGGGATCATTGTTCTGTTGGAACACCCAATTGTGTCCAAGTTTCAAATGTCTAGCTGATGGTTTGAGGTTATACTGAAGAATTCTGAGTTTGTCTTCCTTCTTCATTGTTCCATACACTTTGTGCATCAGTTCCACTAGCAGCAAAAGCAGGATGCTACCACCACCATGCTTAACAGACGGTACAGTGTACTTAGAGTTGAATGCCTGATCATTAGTCCTCCAAATATACTGTAGCTCTGGTCATTGTGGCCAAACAACTCAATCTTTGTCTCATTTGACCATAAATATTTCCTCCAGAGGATTGTGTGGTCAACTGCAAACTGTAGTTGAGCTTGAAGGTGTCGATTTTGGAGCCGGGGCTTCTTTCTTGGATGGCAGCCTCTCAGTCCATTGTGATGTAAATCTTACTTGGCTCTAGATAGTGATTCTGGTGTTCCAGTAGCTTCTAGTTTACGGTGCATTTCTGACCGCGACTGTAGATAAACACACTTTCATATTGCCAAATTTACTTGCGTACACACACTGTACTGCAGGAGTTTGCATAAACACTGCATTAATACCTATCCTATCACTTTATACCATGTATCAGAATGCATACATGAGGACTAAAATAGTAAAAATAGTAGGAGAGGAAAATCCTGCAGTTCATTTAGTTTTCATCTCCATCCAATTGTCTGCTCCCTTGAATCAGTGTACTCCATCAGCCACATGTATATCATACTGTCACTTTGAGCACATTAAATGGAAAAATGCCAGTGGCTGATTTAAATGCTAGTGCTTGGCAAATCTTTATCTGTACCCCATACCACCCTCCACCCCCCACAGCTGCCATAGTAACCAGTCAAAAGCACGCTTTGTGCTCCTGTAGAGGAACTCTGAGTCCCCAGTCACTTGCCCTTACGTAACTGCTTTCTTCCTTTCATCCCCACTCTTTCAGTCATTAGGAAAGGTTGTGAATGACTTGCGGTAATACATTCATTGTGCTGGAAGATTTATTGCGGTACAAAAAGCCTGCATCTTGGCTGCACTGTCACTGTGGCCTTTGTGTAGGAGACCATGTGAAGTTATCTTTGTGTGTGAGAGTCAGGCTAACTGTCCAACTGTGAAAGGCGTATTGGGCTTTAGTTCTAATTTATCTCCCATTTTCCCAAGAGCAAGATGAGAAGGCGCAAAAAGCATTTCATAAAACAGAACCAAGACTGAAGTGGGCACAGACTTTTGCTACTGATTATTCCTCTAGAACTCCTCATGGAAATATCTGGGTTTAGGATAAAGTCAATTGCTTTGAGAGGTGACTATGACCCCACCACCACCACTACCACCATTAATATATTATTAACAAATGTAAACAATAAGATTAAAAGTTTCTAACAGAATATCCAAAATCAACTGTACTGTACCCTGTATCCTGGACTCTATACCATACTTTATCCTCTACCATGTTTTAGACCTTGTTAACAATAGCAGCTCAAACATGTCAAAATAGAAGAATAGATTTAAAATTATTTAATTACTTTTTATTTATGCATTTTAAAATAAAGCAGAATCAAGTGTGTAAAAATGAATGCAATCATGTTAGTTTTCCTAAGTCTCTCCATATACAGTACAAGTATACAGTATGTGAGTGAAACAACAAAAATATTAATGCAAATAAAAGCATCGGGTAAGTATGCTAAATGGAAAAATGCTTTAAACTATTCGTCAATGAATTACTTACAAGAAACAAATATTCTCTCTTATTTTCTCTCTTAATACATCATAACAATATAACGAGAACAATATAACTGTTAGATGGTACATAAATTGCTTGATTGTAGTGTTATGCATTTAGAACTATGCTAATTATTGGTTAGTTGATATCATTAATATTCAGTAAGTACTGACATACCTCTGTTTTCAGCTGGAAGCGGGTACTCCTCTGCCCAGTCCCATGGACCTCTTGGGGAAAATTCTCATCAAGAATAAGAAGAATTCCCACAAAGACGAGGGCAGCACAAAGAAGAAGCTCTGTGAGCAGACGTCCAATACCTGCAGCGATACATCCAGTGTGTGTGAGCCGTCCTCTCCAAGCGCAGGTACTTGTCCTCTTTATGCCTCATGCCTTAGCACTTACTTTTGGCAAGAAAATCTTACTCACTGGTCATATGATACGATGGCATCTTTATCACTTTACAGTATATAGGCTTTTCATGTGGAAAATATTAAATAAATATTTCATTTTTTTCCTTTTGCTCAAAACTACAATTGTTTTGAGGACAAGACAGAGATTTTTTTTTTTTTAATGTGTGGGTATCCTATAAAAATGGACTGCTAATAAAGGAACTCTTAGCAACATCCAGGATATTTCTTCTAAACACTTCCCTTTCTGCCAGTCAGATTATCTATATTTCAGCTTCCGCTGAAAAACAAGTCTGTAATTTCTTTTCAGCAAGAATGCTTTTGGCTGCTGTTTGTATTGCTGATCCTCAGGGGACAAATAATTGCAGGCAGCCTGGTCAATATTTTCACTGTTAGCTTTCAACCATGATGACAAAGAAATCCATTAGCGGTACTGCTGAAACTTATCAGCTGCTCTCCTGGACTGATATTGCCCTCTACTGGACAAACGGCACCAACACATAACCAAGAAACTGGATCAAAAGTCTCTGAGTCTCTGAAGTACTCCAGTATGCACTAATTAAGATTTTCAGTGACTTTAGATAGAAGGTGATCAGACAGGCCGGTAAAGAGGGATTATTAAATGAAAATAGAAAGATAAAAATCCACAAGCAAAGTTTGTTAAGCTCAGTGGCAAATCACATTCCCTATCACATTTAATTTGTGCTCCTCAATAGCTTTCATTCTCTAGAATTAGTTTACTTGTGTTTCTCTCTTTGTATTTTTTAATGGTTTGCTTCCCATCCATGTTTTCATTCCTGGTTTGCGGTCACATTGTGTGGGTTACTTAAAATGAGTTTGCAATAGTCGTTTCATTTTATTAGTTTCTTTATCATACATTTTAATTCCTTTTTATGCTTATTTATTTGTTTGTTTGTTTATTCTTCCTTTATTCCTTACTTTATCACCCTCTCTCTTAGGAGGCCAAAAAAACCTTTATACAATGCCAACAATATCTTTATTATCCCCCCAGGGGAGATGTATTTTTAAAAAAAGCACCATAATGCCCATGTGCAGATGATTGCAGAAGTAGTGTCCCCAAAGAATGAAGACGCAGATGGGAACATTTTGTGAACAGACTTTTTAGACATTATATTAAAGCATCCAGCTTTTAATTCACCTCAGGGATTACTTTCATTATTTTTTTCCTCATTATTTAGGTAATTATAAATATAATAACAAAAAAGTGATGATGAGATTAAAACAAAATGAATAACGTTTTCAAAATTTGTATCAGTATCATAAGGGAAAGCTTTTGGCCTTTGCATTGGGAATGACTGAACCTGGATTTCTTCACAGGCTCCACAAATCACGACATGCCGGACTCCAGTCAGCCAAGCTCAGAGACGGGCAGCGACAGCAGGCTACAGGGGAGAAAATATATTGGTAACACAACTCTGAGCGACCAAGAGGACCAATATACATGAAAATAGCTTGTTTGCTCATTTTACACTAAGAAGAATGCTCTAGAAGTGTGCAGTGTGTCACATTACACCTTTTGAATTCACAGAAAGTATAACATTTTATTTGAAGGGTGCATACAAAAGAAAGAGTCTTTTTTCATACTGGACATGATGAAAATATACAGCCATCAGTCATAACTGTAAAACCACCTCCTTGTATCTACACTCTTTGTCAATTTTATCAGGTCCACTGACCATACAGGTGCACTGTGTAGTTTTACAGATAGAGACTGTAGTCCATCTGCAGACTTTGTAAGCTCCTTTTATGCTGTTCTTCAGTGGGAAGGACCCCTACAAGACCACAGAGCAGGTATTATTTGGGTGGTGGATGATTGTCAGCACTGATGTGGTGGTGGTGGTGTGTTAGTGTGTGTTGTGCTGGTACGCTTGGATTACACACAGCAGTGCTGCTGAAGTTACTAAACCCCTCAGTGTCACTGCTGGACTGAGACTAGTCCAGCAACCATAAATATCCAGCCAACAGTGTCCTGTGGGTAGCATCCTGTGACCACTGATGAAGGACTAGAGGATGACTAACACAAACTGTGCAGCAACAGATGAGTTACTGTGTCTGACTTTACATCTACAAAGTGGAGCAACTAGGTAGGTGTGTCTAATAGAGTGGATAGTGAGTTTAGAAAGTATTTAGAAACTTCCGCAGCACTCCAATGTCTTTTCCAATTGTACCAAAACAACACACACTAACACACCACCACCACATCAGTGCTGACAATCATCCACCACCCAAATAATACCTGATCTGTGGGGGTCCTGTGGGGGTCCGGCCACTGAAGAACAGCATAAGACAGAAAAACAGATGAACTACTCCGTCCCTATCTGGAAATCTACAACATGCATATGTATGGTCAGTGGAGCTGATAAAATGGACAAAGAGTGATGTTATGGCTGATTGGTGTAAGAGGCCCCAAGTATTATTATGAGTTGACTGTATACTGTGACTGCTGTACGGGAACATTTGTTTAAATCCTTTTTTAAGATTCAAAGGCATGCATGTTATTAACTGACAGCTCATTTAAGAAGGTATCCACGTATCAAGTATATTTAGAAAATGTATTTATTAATTTACTAATATAGGATTTAATTTAATAATGGTATTAAATACCATTATGAACTGCCATTAAGTTCAAATATATAGCATATACAATTTTATAATAATGTATAACATTGTCATGAAACCCCGGAGTAAACCTACTATGAGTTCTGTTGTTTATTTCAGAACCCTATATGTCAACTGAGTAAATGAAAATGGGGAATGTGTATTATACTTATGAATTAACATTCTTAAGCAATGTACCCATAACAATAATTTAGATTCTTTCTCTTCTCTTCTGTGCTGCATAAAACCTTTAATATGAGCATATATTTCATTAACTTTCTAGCCATCATTTCTTTATTCTTTTCTATCTTATAAATATGATCCAGTGTTGGTACCATGCAGATCAAGCTTGGTTTAATATTTGAAGTGTGTGTAGGATTTATGTATTTATTAGTTTTACATTGTGTGCATGTATTAATTTAATTGTTAGAACATTTGTTTGTAATATTCATCACATTCAGGTCACTAATAAATAATAACATTTAAATTGATACCCTGTTTCATCAGGTGAGGTTGATGCGGAAAGTGAGGATGAGGATGATGAAGATGACGACTGTAAAAAGTCCATAGATGAGGTAGACAGTGCTGTCTTTGTATATAAAGGGCTTATTATAAGATCTTAATATATTGAAATGCAGTATTTACTATCACATACTATCACTGTTCTCATAGTTTCTGCTAGTATCTGTGTTCGGTTTTCCAAAAGCAAGTACGTGTGTGCGGTATCTTTCCAACACTGATCAGTATTAGGCAGTAAGTGAGACATGTTTGGGTGCAGTGCTTACTATGCATCTTGTTTAGGGGACAGCAGGAAGCGAAGCATTTGCCACAGAGGAGATGTCCAACCTAGTAAACTATGTCCAGCCAGTCAAGTTTACCTCATTTGAAGCATCTAAAAGTAAGTTTAATAAGATAACAATTGAATATATGCAGTATTTTACATAATTCTGTAATGCTGTAAGTGCAATGGGTTTTAAGTGTTATCTTGCACATAAAACTATGGCATGTTCTTTTCCAGAGTCAAATAAAAGTTATCACATGTCATCGTTTGTGGAGACAAAGGCGCTAGAGCAGCTGACAAAGTCTCCAGTGGAATTTGTGGAGTATCCTTTTTGCACTTTAATTACAGTGAAACTTTTAGCTAAAATACTTCTGTGATTGAGGGTGTTATGTTATTTGATTACAGTTCACAGTTCCAGCATCCAGGATGGAATAAAGCATTGAAACAGAGTGTGTGGTTACAAGAAAATACTGAATGAATGAGTGCTGTGATGCAACTTGATGCAAATGAGTTGGTAGTTTTAAGCCCATAGTCAAATCTTTTCTGGATGAATATGGAATTGTGTTATTATATTATTGTGTTATAGTGCCTAGAAACCGGCATTTCCTCACCAGCCTCTTTTTTATCCTCCTCACTATACTAAAATTAATAATAAGGAAAAGATCCAGCTTGTTTTGTTACTAAAAGTACAGAAATCCTGAAGTTCCACATCCTAAAATCTTTTCTAGCTCATATAGACAGTAACAGAGCACTATGACTAGAGTACTTTAATTTCATTCATTCATTCATTCATTCAT
>JAOVVG010000035.1:535397-548896 GCA_028566375.1 Leptodoras nelsoni | reverse complement strand
AGGCTGGTCCAATTTAGCCATGAAACCTCCCACACTAAAATGACAGGTGTTTCAGTTTCATTGTCCAACCCCTGTAACTTCATTATACATAAAGAAAACTATAGCAAAGATGTAAATGTTCAGTAAGAACAAAAATGATGGTTAAAGGGCAGAGTGAACAGGTTATGATCTTAACTTACTTTGGGAAACTCAAACGATCAGATCACCATTGCAAGCATGGACACTTGCAAAAAAAAACTCCTGTCCCTTTTGTGGTAAAAAGTTTGTGCCAAACAAAAAAAATAATCACTATATTCCTGTCTGCGTTTGTCACGAGATGATCAGTTGATTGCATTTGCTGATGTCTTACAAGCATACTTGTTAAATGTTACTTGACACTGAATGTTATTATGTTGCTTAAATTATAATTTGGTCCATAATTACTGTTTTAACATAATAGCAAATATTGCAAAACACATGCATGCTGTGAAAGGCAAACTACGTCCCCATATCCCAGCAACACCTTCAGGTCATTAAAAAAAAAAAAAAGAAACAACATAGACAACAGAATAGTATATGAAAACCACATAAGACTTCTGTATAATACACACTACACAACTGTAGGTATAGGGTGGTCACTGACAAATATTTAAATGCCATTTTAGCTTTTATACACAAGTAAAATATCAAAACAAGAATAAAACAAGAACTCTACATAGATTATAGATTGGCATAATTATCTGTTAAAGCCTAAATGACTATTAAATTAATTAATGAATTAATAACTACTAAATAAACAAACAAATAAATAATTATAATAATTATTATAATAATTATTATTATTTTATTATTATTATTATTATTATTATTATTATTATTATTATTATATGTCACTGATGTCATCAATCTGATTTCATGAGAATGGCACACAAATTCAAATGAACCGGTTGATCCGGTTATGGATCCGGATCATTCTTAACCCTGAGCTTAACCTTTGTAGCTTTTTGTGTCACAGATACTATTATTGATCTGCAAGTGTAAGGTGTAAGTGATGGCATGTATTGATGTAAATATCCCTACAACTGTCATTTAAATTTCAACATTTAATAGGCAAAATTCTAATCATCACTATAACTAATGTTGTATTTATTCAGTTTCTTGATAGGTAGATAAAGCCACAAAAACATCAGTACTTGGATTCCAGAAATATGTTTCACAGCCTCTGTTTCCTATTTCTAATCATTTCATTGGCCCAGTGGACGTGCGCTCACGTAGACTACTATACAATACAGATATAGCCTGTGTAGCCTTTATAACGTTTGAAACATTTAATTGACTTGAAATGACTTAATGAGTGTACAGTAATGATTTTTTTTTTACTTTTAAGGGATTATTGCCATGATGTGAGTCCCGTGCCTTTCTATATGTTTGCCTTGTTGACTGTGTGAAATGCATCATGTAAAGTCATTATCAGGACTATGTGTTGTATGTCTGTATGTCAACTGCTAAATAGATTATGTGCACTTTTAGTCCAATAACACTACTGAGTAAAGTTTGTGATTAGCAGTATTCCTGAGGAATGTTCTGTAAATAATGTGGTGGACTTTTGGTTTCTCCATGCTGCCTGTTTCTTGTCTAAGACATAAAGGTACTGGATATTGTATGCATATAGGTACTGGAAAATGTGAGCAGAAAAAAAAAACATGTTAAAGTGACAATTAGAATAGTGGGAAAATGCTTGTAAATAAAATAAATAATGGTTCTGTATGTAAACCTATAGCTGTGTGCTTGTTGGTCATTTAAAATGCAAAGATTTCTAGAGCTGTCACATGATTCATTTTTTAATCGCACCTTAATCTTGCGTTGTACGTGCAGGTAGGCTTCGTAGGACTATTGAAAATGTTGTTGCCGTTTATCACTGGTCTATTTTAAGAGAAACGAGTGTTGAATGTTGCCTCATGATTCGCTTACTTTATCAGATAAAAGTAATATATCAAAGATGATGTCTTTTCATTTAGGGAGCATGGGTATATCACTTTGTCAGAAGTTTTACCTCAGAGACCCGCCCCTGCAATGAAAGGGATGAAGTTTGTGTATGTGTTATGCGGATCTGTTGTCTTTGTTGTCTCTGTTGACATTAAACTGATGTAACATACAAAAATATAGCAACCCAAAAAGAGCTACAACTTCTTTGTTCTGAATTGTACCTTTCTATCTTTAGCAGCGTTTACCATAGCTAAGGAGCTAGGAGATCCTAACATTGAACACAAGAAATCAGAGCACTGTGCACGACAACCAAAACGACAACGACAAAACATACATTAACGTTTTGAGAGTTAAACGACAACCAAAACGACAACCAATAGACAACCAAAACATACATTAAAAAGTTTAAATACATTAACAGTTCATAGACATTTCATCACATTTATTTTAAAAGTGCCTACAGCAAGATTAGTCAGAAAAGTTGTTTGATTAATCGTGCTAAATACAGCCGAGTGCTGTAATGAAGGAGCGATCCCAATGCTCCGCACTTGATGACGTTGCAGCATGTTCCAAATAGAGCCGTTTAGTGGCCAAGTTCCCTTCGAAGAACCCCTGGGGTTCTGCACCCTGTGCAGTGTGTAGGGAGCAGGGATACAGCTTAGGGACCCTTGAGATTAGAATGCAGTCTAAAACGAGTAACGTAGCTCCAATTTCAAAATGTGTTCACTGATTGCGCTGCTGGTTTGCATAATTTAACTAATTTTTAATCTGTGTTAAATTTTTTAGTGCTGCTGATTTTTTAAATTGCGATCAATTCTTTAACGCACTAACATGTTAACGTGTTACTTTGACAGCACTAAAAATATCCAAAATTGCTAAAAAGTCTATCTTTTTAAATTAAACTTAAGATTAAGCTGCTTTCACCGCTTTGTAACGCATGCAAAACTGAGAATCTACCTGAAGGACTGTGATCGGTGAGTTCTGCGTAGCTTCTAGTTCTGCGGAGCCAGAACTAATCCTTTTGTTTGGGTATCAGATATACGTTTTTATTAAGAAAGTGCTGGAGCTGTAGCAGCTGACCATGATATGTTAGTGAAGCTCAAATGGGACTTCCTCTTAACAGTAAACCATACAGTCATATTTCCGATTGCTTTGTCAGCATTAAAGTGGGAAAATCGTCTGTGTGTGTGTGTGTGTGTGTGTGTGTGTGGCCGATTATATATATCCTCTGTGACTCATAATCCCAAGTGTTGTCCAACTTTGCTTATGAGCAAAATGTAATTTGGGGGGATTTTTTCAGGTTATATATAATATTATGTAATGTGTAATTATAATCACATCCTGAACTCTTAATCCGCGTACCTGACATCGGTGAGGTGCAGATGTATGGTGCAAGCATGAGAAATGATAGCTAGGAAGTGATGGGAATGAATGGATGTAGAGAAACGCAGACCAGATGAAAGAGAATAATTCAAAGCGAAGCCGGCTGTGATCTTTGTGCAGCTGTGGCCTTTGCTCTGATACGTATCAAAGCTCAAACCACATGCATCCATCCACGAGAGGGGATTTTGCTCTATAGCTTACCTACTTTATACATGTGGCAACAGTTTCCTGTGTTCTGTATGCTTTTTAATGCAAGGATAATCAAGCTTGTACAGAATATAATATGGGTATCCCAGTTTCCATCACAGTTTTTTAAATGATTTCTTGGAATAAGAAGAGAAACGGAGTAGACACTGTGGCACTGTATGTTGTCAAGCCTTAAGGCATCGTTGTACTTGAAAGGAATTAAACTGGAAAGTTGAATAGGAGCAACAAGCCAGGCAAACAACACAACACTAATTAACATAAAATAAATTCTGATATTTTAAGTAACCTTTGTTGAGGGCTATGTGTCTGTGTGTATCGTGTATCTGTGTGTGTGTGTGTGTGTGAGAGAGAGAGAGAGAGAGAGAGAGAGAGAATAATTATATCCAACCTCCAGGATATAATCCCTGCCCTCTTTTTTTAAAGCAATTTTTCCTCTGTCATAAGATGAGGCTCTGAATGGTGGTGTAAAGGACAATGTCCAAGCCTTCATTGTATTCCAGTGAGCAGGAAGTGGGCTAATTAACTCTGAGCTGTACAGAGCAGAAGCAGATATTCTTTTAATATCTATCATCCTGGAGGTTACACAAGCAGTGACCGTGCAGTCGCTTTTTCCCCAGGAATACGCTTTGTGCTTGCATTAGTACAGAAAAGACAGGGGGTGTTAGATAACTGCTTTAATCACTCCTTTAATGAATCTTCTTGAGGATGACGGTGAGATGGTGCTATGTTAATATTTGCAAAGACGATACACAGCTGTTCTCATTTTCCATTTTTACAGGCAATAGACATAGTAAGTAGCCAGCTAAACTCCGAGCAAGGTTTTGAAGGGCCATTAATTAGAAAGCATATTTTAAGCAGCGGAGGTCCCAACAGGTCCATATTTGGAATCACTCTTTAACTAGGCTAAAGATCTCAGCAATGATGATTACTGTACTGAGGAGAGGAAAATATTTAAAAAACTGTGTTTGTTTTTATTTGTTTGATTTGACAATTTGCCTACAAATAATTACACTGCCACTTTTACGCCCACACTGCTGTAATCACATCTGCTGTGTTGGCCGCATCCTCTCACTCTAGATAACATGAAGAAAAAGAAGAGAAAAAGAATCAGTATAGCATTTTTAAATGTAGCATCATGTTAAACCAACACACATCTCACACCTCTGAGATGTCCGGCCCATTGAGGAAGCGTGTGCTTGTATAAGGCGAAGGGATCCGCCCACTTGTTCTCCAGCCACACCTATTTTTAATACCCCTTTTGTCCCATTCATTTCTATGGAAGTTTTTAAAAGTCATATCAGTCTTCTGTGTAAAAATGTATTTACACTCCCACCAACTGTATGCTTACAAATGCACAATCATGAGGATGATTAAATGTATTGGCACCCCCAAACCTGTGTGCGTGAGCAAAAGCATTGGCACTGCCAATTATATATTAATATAATACACAAACAATCATGAGTGTGAGCAAAAGTATTGCCCCCCTCTACCACCCCCTCAAACTATGTGCTTGCACACACACACACAGTAATGCTAATGCTGATGCTAATGTCACTGCTTCGCTGCAATCACACTCACATTTTCTTCAGGGAAATCTAGTTATTATTAATATTCTGGTAGTAGTAGTAGTATTTTCATAACTTGAAGGCATAACATTGAAATTTTCCAGTTTGTTATTATGTTCTACTGTTATACAGTTAATGATATGGAATTCATATCTCTAGTATACATTCTTCAAAAGATGAAGCCTAATGTTATTCTACCTATTATTATTTTTACCGCTTGCTAGATAATTAAGACATGTTGCTTAGGTGTTTGCATTTTATTTCAGGACATACATGATCAGGAGTAGCTATATTATATCATTTTTTATTAATTTAGATTAGTACACTCACTGTCCACTTAATTAGGAACACATCACATCAGCCAATCACGTGACAGCAGCACAATGCATAAAATCATGCAGGTACAGGCGAAGAGCTTCACAGTTAAAGTTCACATCAAATATCAGGATGTGGGGAAATGTGATCTCAGTGACGTTAAGCATGAACGGTGGCGGCAGATGGGCTGGGTTTGAGTATTTCAGAAAATTCCTGGGAATTTCACTCACACACACACACAACCACACACACACACACACTCACACCAGTATCAAGAATTAACACAGAATGGTCCTTTGAATTTTGCTGAATTGACATGCATGGCTGATCAGAAAACTGCATGAATGTCCAGATGTACAGGTGTTCCCAATAAAGTGGACGGTAAGTGTATTTTGCCCAACCTTAAATTGTTACTGGGGACAAACCTGGTCCCCTGTTGTGAAAAGGTCTGACTATGTTCCTTTTTCCATTAGGAGAGAAAGAAAAGGCTCTGAACAAGTAGGTGCAGTTATATGACATAAATGTGACATAACCCAGTTTCTGTCACATGGCTCCAGCTGAGTTCTTGGAAAAGCAAGGCTTGCACCTGATTGGTCTAAAGCATGCCATCTTCAGCTTTGCTCATTTTTTTAGGTTCCAGCTAAGCCTCGTTGTGGTTTATGAGTTGCTCTAGTAGCTGCATGGGGGAGCATATCAACTCTAGCATGCTGTTAATTTACAGAGGTTTTTCCTCCTCCTCCTTCTTCTCCTCCTCCTCCTCCTCTTCCTCCTTCTCCTCCACCTCTTTAACTGCTGTAGTTGCTGGAGGAAGGGCACTTGTGCATGACTCACTCCCCCTGCTAACCTTTCATTCATTCAGCAGAGAGAAAGGGAAGGAGAGAAGGAGGGGGTTTCTGTAGCAGCTCTCCACTGGAGGGCGAGAGGTACCGGGAGTGGGCAGCTCTATCAGGAGGCAGGGACACAGACAGGACAGCAGCTGGACACACTCCGGCCCGGGGATCTGACAAGCGCCGAATTTCCAGCAGCTCCTCGAATCAGCTGTTCACGTAAGGGACGAGGATGTTTGTGTCTTTCAGTCCTCTTTATTCTGAGCGGTGTCCTAGATGGGGCTGGTTGACTCGGGAGGTCCGAGATGAAGGGAAAATCGGTGGTGTGTCTATGTGCATATATATACATGTGTGTGTGTGTGTGTATGTGTGTGTGCAACAGACGATGGCAGAAAACAGAGCAGATAAAGAAAGAGCTCTGTCTTCACTGGGGGTCATGCTTATGTGTTCATGTATTTATTTATTTATTATTATGTGAAGTGGCTACCAGTAGCTGAGACTGCTAGCCAGAGACATTTGGCACTGGAGAGGAGGGCTGGAGAGAAGGAGCAGGAGCAGGAGAAGAAGGGAAAGTGTGCAGGGCGCAGGCAGCTGTAGCGCCTCGGTTTATCCCGTTGCACAACACGCGCGTGCTTTTTGTGCTATTTTTACATTAGAGCAATCAGAGCGTTGTTATTATTCGCGCTTAAAGAAAATGTTGTGGAGCTTACTTGCTGTTAGCTTCTAGGCTAGCGTGCTGGCTGCCAAGCTAGCATTTAGGAGCACCCAGATGCAACATACGAGCCAGGATCCATACAGCACAGCCGGGCAAAAGCATTCCACACTTACCCTTAGCCTGGCATTGTCACCACTAATTACTGCTGTACACTACATGTTATGGTTCCATCAATTTTAGCTTTGCGATAACGATAATCTATTAAACTATACATGCACATCAGAGAAATAAATGTGCCTGAATGTTTTAAATATTTTAAATATATTGACCTGACTGTACGTGCACGTTAGGCTATAATACTAATAATACTACTATCATGCAGTACACAGCTACAGGATATTATGTAGCATATGGTTAGGTAATAAAATCCGTCTGAGGTGAATGAAAACTTCGAGACTCTGTGCCAGGGTAATACAGCCCAGTGTATGTGCATGGAAGTCACAGCAGGCTATTGCATGGCTTGAGCATGGGATGTCAGGTCTATGCAGTGTTCACTTGCCACCCTGGGTCTCAAACAAACAGATTAGGAACAGTTCTGTTCAGTGGTTAACCCTGTTAAGGCTTATCAGTATTATGGTGAGGGTTAACGAGGAAATGATCTTTTCATAGAAATTGCAAAAAAATCAGATATACAAGCAGTGTTGATTTGTTTGACTTTGAAAAAGCATTTTTCAATCATTCAGATGGAGTAGCATCTGAGGCTTTTAATAGCCCCACAGATGGTATATTCACTAACTGATTTCATTTCTAAACCTATATTTCACAATGGTTTTTAGAAGTGTTAACTGCTGAAGCAAATTACAGGTGGCACCTTTTCTAGTCAACCTCATTTCTTCTTTCTGTGTTCAGCTGAGCAATGGGTCTCACCCTATTATTCAGTAAATCATAGTCAAACCTTTTAATTATTATAGTAATGACAGTGAAACTAATAAGAATGTTGTGTCTGATTAGAGTTAGGAATACAAGTCTGCCCTTGTACCATAATTATTTCTTTCTATTTGATAATGTATATAGTGTCACATTCTAGGACTGAAGCTAGTGATGCCATTAGACTGCATAAAATATGCAGCCTAAGCTCCATACTCTTATTGCAATATTGTCAGATTTTCATGATCTTAGGTCTTTTTGTACTGGCTGCGTTTGCTCAGCCGCCTGCCGTTCACGGATACGTATAATCAAAGTCATATTTTCTTAATGAAATACTAAAGATGAGCAGATTTCCTGAAAAGTGATCATGTCTGCACTGTTGTACAACCAGTGACGCCTGTTTGTATGATTAGAAACTGATAACTGCACACTGTTGTTCAAGGTTACTGCTCACAGCTTTACCCGTTCTACGACATTCAGGTTTCTGTTTGCACCTTGCATCTTTTGAAGTGGTTGCAAGTCCTAACACATTTATCAGTCTTATCAAAACACACTGAGCACTGAATCCTTTTAAATAAGACCTTGTTCAACAAGGCACTAGGTGCTAAGGATATATTTATTTGATAGATGAAAATATGGTGATTTGTGTTTCTTAGTATAATTATCTGAGAGCGCTTGCATTTGCATTTGAAAATGACTCCTGATACTAATCTTGTGAATGTTGTCCTTGACTGGAAAGCAATCTTCCCTAGTCTGCAGCATATAGGTAATAAAGATCAAACCTTCCAATTTGTGCATTGTCAAATTTCAAATTTATTCAGATTTTTTTTTAAAGTATTCAAGCAAGTTTCAAATGAATTCTTGCTTTATTCAGATTTTGTTTTTAATTTGAATGACTTTTATTACAGTGATTTAATGTATGTTTTGTTCACAGGAAAAGAACTGCTGTTGTCCCAATGAAATACTAGATGCAGCACTGGTAAGTTGAATTTTTTTGATTGCTTGTTTTGGGTGGGGTTTTTTTTCGTTGTTTTTTATTTGTTAGTCTGTATTACGGCTGCGTTTCAGCCAGGGCATATAGATTTGACTATGAGAACAAGAGAGAAAAAAAAAAGTTTGCTTTTTTAACTTTTTCTGTAATGTGGAAATGCAACAGGCATCCATGTTTGTCTAAATGTAACCTTTACTAATAGGAAACCCTAGTATAGGAAACCAGGTATAATTTTTTTCTTCTAAGAATATGCACACAAAGTAATATTAATAATGCTTAGTTTATGATTATAAACTGTAGTGTCTACTTCTAAATCTAGAAAGACAAATTTCCATTTATTTTTTTGCTTTACATAATAAAGGACACTGAGAATCAGCTCAATCAAAAACACATTATTTATATTTTTGTTATCTTAAAACCAGTATGTACCAGTAACGGATGAAAAACAGGTCCGGCATCCTTCTCATTGAGCATACAATGCTTATATGTGCCTAAAGAATTGGCATTTTGTGATACATATGGTGTAAATATTTACCACGATTATGTACATCCCAACTAAAAATAGACCTTACACAGGTGGCTTTGAACGCAGCAAGGGGGGCTTAATCTAATGTGTTATGCAAGGTGACATGGTTTTTATTCTGTCCAACCATCCTTTTATGTTTTATTACTTTTAAAGGAACTCTTTGTTGGTTTCATCTAGCCTTTTTTGGGGTTTGTTTAATGCGATAGCACTTAAAAGCTCGTAATAGATTGTGTGCAGACGGCTCCTGCTCAGCCGTCTCGCTGTATGACTGAACGCGAGCTCTGCTCTAATGCTTGTTAAAGGCTTGGTGTTGCATACCAATCGCAAGGCCTGGACTGTCAGGGGCTCGGTGATTTTAAAGATGCTGCCATAAAATGTGTCAGATGCAGCACTGCTGAATGTAATGTATGGTTTTTGCATGTTGCATGAGACCTTGTTAGTCACAAAGACAAACTGGCTCAAGTTTAACTGCTTGTGGTAAATTTACACGGCTGAGTTAAGGGCCTGTTAGTTTTCTGTAAGTAGTAAAATCTGTTACAGAACAGCCAGACAGCATGATCTCTATTCATATGCAGTTCATATACAGTACATCTGGACATTATTTATGGACCTACTTGTTTAGGTATTGAGATTTGCATAAATCCATTCATTTCAGTCGTCTAGTCTGTACAACAAGAAGTGTATAATAAATACAATACATTTGATAATGATGGATTGATTTCTACCACTCTAAGACAATAAAAATATTGTGGACCCTGGTCTGTGTGTCACTGTATCACTGATTTAAGCAGCAGGAATTTACAGTTCAAACATTCATTTATCTTCAGTAAATAGTAGAAGTGGTAAAAGTGGATGCGGAGGCTGTTGCAGTAGCGATGGGTGGAAGAATTCAACTTGGACGGGGTGTCTGTCCACCACAGGGCACGATGCACACACATTTACACACTGATTCACTCTTAGGGGCAGTGTACTGTAGGCAGTCCTGGGAAACCACAAATCCCATGTGAATTCCACATAAACACAGGATGAATATACAAAACTTTACACAGACAGTAGCCCATCTCAGGAGCAAACCGGAGAACCCAGAGCTGTGAGGCAGAAACGCCACCACGACACCTTCTAATTAACTGTCGATTTCATCAAATATTTAGACTTCAGCCAGTTTGTTTTAGTGTTTAAAATTGAATATAGAATAGTCATCAGGTTTAAAACCACATTTGTTTGTCCCATTGTCCCTTTTATTTCCCCAATGACCTCTGAACTGGTCTCCCCTCTGTCAAACCAGTACATACTGTTCAGGACTCATCCCTATCAGGGAACATAGAAATCTGCTAAATGAATTCCGTTCCTGGACTGCATATGTGAGTCTAAAAATACTTAGGAACAGTGCAAACCAAAAGCTATTATCTGCTCTTTCTAATTCTATTCCCCCACTGGAAACACATCCCTCTGTTCACATTCACTCAAGCCAGGCTTCAAACCACTGGTGGCAAGGCTGCATGTGAACGTAATTTGCACTTTCAATTAAACTGTCGACCTTTGTTTCATATCACAAAATGTGACTCCTTAAGATCCTTACTTCTGGATGCATCATGCCTGAGACAAATGCAAAATACTGAGTGGATTTATTTTGTAACTGTTGAAATATGCAGCTATGTAAAGTGAAAGCAGGGTAAGCAGAGTTATGACAAAGGTTTGTTTAGACAGCGAATAAAATATATGTGAGTCTTCTCTCTTTATAGCGTCATTGTTTGAAAACTCCCTATTCATTGTATCATTTAGGCTATTACGGAGTGTACATTCCCTGGGGTGAAACTAACAGAAAACAAAACGTACCTCAGGTGTGCTGCAGAAACCTCCAGGGTCCACAGTGTGATCCTGAGCCTGGGTTACTGTCTTTGTTACTGTCTTTCATTTTTTTGTGGGTTTCCGCCACATTTCCTCACCAGCTCCCAAAAACAGGCTGGTAAGTGATTTGGTTACACAAAATTGCCCCTGCATGTGAATGTACGTGTGTTTGATACCCTGTCCTGGTTGTATTCCCTAATGATCATGAAATTGGCTATAAGATCCCTGTTAAACAAATTTCCTTTACCCAGATCATTGAAAACTGTCATAACGGCACCAGCTGCTGCCTTTAATTGCATCAAAATGAGTAAAACATGAAAACATGACTCCAGGAACTGCAGACATTAAGAACTGTAATGTTGCATGGAGTGGAGTGGCAATCTATATTTTTGTATAAATCTTTATTTACCAACTCCATGTCCTCACTAAATTAATTATTATAGTCATTGGCAAATTGTTGTGGAATGAGAGAAATAAAAAGCTTTGGGGCACTCTCTGGAAAATAATGAACCTTGATCCACTGGTTTAAACGTATTGCTTAAACCGTATACTGTAAATACTGATTGTCTTTAAGGACAGCGTTGTATCATAAAAGGAACGTATATCATAAAAACGATTGTATTTATTTGTGGAATACCTGAATACCTTACGAAATTTTGATGGAGAGCTATCATTTGTGCTGGAGCTCTGTGTAATTGGATTTCAAAACGCCAATTGCAGACTCGCAGTCGGGCATATTAACACTACTGCGGCTTAGCTGTAGATGACAGAAATTAAACTGCAGTCAATGCGGGATGTGGCTTTCTGTGAAAGTGAATTTCAAAGACAAGAAACCCACATGACATGACCACATGTCATTACTTGTAGGCAAATCACATAGCTTGTTAATTTTGCTGCTGATGGAAACTTCATGACGCATTTCACAGACTGAGCTATTTTAGTAGTCTGCTATCACACCATTTTATATAGAGCAAAGTATGCATGTGCCGTGCTGCAGAATGAAGTGAAAGGCTTGCCTGTCACACGGTTACGTCTGAAAACAAAGCATTCATAAACTTATGACTGTCTAACTGTCTAAGCACAGAAGTCTGAGCTTTTTTCAGTATCACTGCTGCTGCTCAAAAACTGCTGCACCTTCTGTGAATGGATATATATATATATACACACACACACACATATATATACATTTACTTATACATATACGTAAGTAAATATACATTTACTTAATGCATACTTTGGTCTGTTTTAACATCCACCATTTTAAAATGACACTATTGCACTAATGCATTAGTTAGAATTAAGACATACTGTAGACCTGGATGGTGTGGAATTAAATGAAACATCACAAATTTGTCTCACATCTAGTATTCACAGCAGCATAGCAGTAGACAAAAATGTATTCATAAAAGCTTTCATGAATGTTTGTGTTCTTTGTGTCTATGAAACCAATTCCAGATGATTTATTTATGTTTGTTTGTTTATATTTATTTACTTACTTACTCATTTATCTATCTATCTATCTATCTATCTATCTATCTATTTATCTATCTATTTATTTATTTATTTATTTATTTATATATTTATATATAATGGATTGGCGTCATGTCTAGGGTTGTTCCTGCCTTGCGCCCTAAGCTGCCGGCTAGGCACCGGCTCTCCCGTGACCCTGAAATAGCGGTTAAGATAATGAAATGAAATGAACATATTTATATATATATTTATTTATATTTTGTTGTTGTTCTTTTTATTTATTAACTAGAAAGAAAAAAGCACACTCTGTTCTGTTCTGCAAATTTATTGGCTGTCATGGCTCAGTCCAGCAAACTATTCAATTCTTGATGCATTCACACACAATTACTCACTATTACAAATCACTCGCATGTTAAATAAAGCCATTTGCCAATCTGACTTACCTTCGATGCTCAGTGAAACTGAACACTGTGTAAACATAGTTTCTGAACTGGACCAGACTATACCAGACTATACCGATTTCACTTTCTATCACTCTGTGCTGGACTTTTGGAAAATCACTCTACATGGAACCGGGTTTAAGGACACTGAGGAAAGGAAGACATGTGACAGGCTTTCTAATCGCTCTATAACGTGTCACATTTTTACCCATCCCATAAAGACACCCAAACTCACTATTCACATCCATCACATTATTTACCGATCAATAAGGAATAAGGAATAAAGTAGCCCAAGTTTATATATAACTACAGGGGTTAGACAATGAAACTGAAACACCTGTCATTTTAGACCACAATAATTTATTAGTATGGTGTAGGGC
>JAOVVG010000035.1:422350-432736 GCA_028566375.1 Leptodoras nelsoni | reverse complement strand
GAGGGAGGGAGAGGGAGAGACACACACACACAGACACAGAGAGAGAGAGGGAGAGACAGAGAGAGAGAGAGAGAGAGAGAGAGAGACACACAGACACAGAGAGAGAGAGGGAGAGACAGAGAGAGAGAGAGAGAGAGAGAGAGAGAGGGAGAGACAGAGAGAGAGAGAGGGAGGGAGAGGGAGAGACAGAGAGAGAGAGAGGGAGAGAGAGGGAGAGAGGGAGAGACAGCAGACATTCAGAAAAAGGGAGAAAAGGAGTGAGATAGAGAAGGACAGACATACAGAAAGAAGGAGAGAGCTTAACCTTACCTCAACATGCTCGCTAGTTTACTAGCAGATAGCGGTATGTGAGCTAGTTTACTAGCAGATATATACTAGCAGTTTACTAGTTACTCTATATTCACTTGACTTATGAATCCTGAATTTTCCCACTGGCTCCAAGTCTGCTTTTGTAACATCTGTGTATCCATAACAGCTAATCAGAAGGCTAGCTGCTAGCAAACTAGCATGTTTTTGTCAGGGGTCGGCACAAGCGGGATTTCACAGTGCTCTCACAACCACAACTCCTGTTCATCAGTTATGCTAGCTAGCTATCTGTCTCAGCACGCGGTTTCCTGTCGCTAATCTCCAATCATTTCAGTATCTGAAGGCGTTGTTTAGCTTCAGGGCAGTGCAGGGTATTAACGCTGAAACAAGCGGGTGAAAGCGACGTGCTCTTCCTTCGTGTGGAGCGGTGAGTTTTACAGAAGGCGAGGTTTTAACCTTCAGGTATGTAAATGTTCTGAAAACATGAATAGCAGCGAAACAGGAAAATGAATTCTGACAGAATTCTGCTTAGTGAGAGCAGGTGCGCTGTGTGTGTGTGTGTGTGTGTGTGTGTGTGTGTGTACCTACACTGAGCTCGTGCTGCACCATGAGCACAGCGAAGTTGGTGAGGTGGGAGCAGGAGCAGGTGGTGTGTGTGCTGTTGGTGTCCAGCAGCTTGCAGCCCTGAGACGACCACTGACCCGTCATCGAGCGCTCCGAGTAGTTCCAGAACGAGCAGTTTGGGCTGAAGTGGTTCTCCAGCTACACACACACACACATACACACACACACACACACACACACACACACACATTTTTCATTTGCCTTCAATAATAAGAATAGAGCTGACTTTATTATTAAGACAGTGACATCTAGGGAGAGAGACAGAGAGAGGGAGGGAGAGACAGAGAGAGGGAGGGAGAGACATAGAGAGGGAGGGAGAGACAGAGAGAGGGAGGGAGAGACAGAGAGAGAGAGAGAGAGAGAGAGAGAAAGGGAGATGAGAAGATGAGAGGAGATGAGAAGGAGAGAGAGAGACAGAGAGAGACAGACATACAGACAGAAAGAAAGAAAGGGAGATCAGAGGGAGAGACAGAGAGAGGGAGGGAGAGAGAGAGAAAGAGAGAGAAAGAGAAAGGGAGATGAGAAGGAGAGAGAGACAGAGAGAGAGAGACATACAGACAGAAAGAAATTGAGATCAGAGGGAGGGACAGAGAGAGAAAGAGAAAGGGAGATGAGAAGGAGAGAGAGAGAGAGAGAGAGGGAGAGAGAGAGGCATGCAATCAGAGAGAGAAGCTGACTTAAATCGCTGTCTCTGATGACCTTGACTCCAGCAGGCAGCATTTTTATTTCTTAGAATTACATGCCCAACATGAGAGAACTGTTTCACATGTTTTGTGCAGTGCTTGCCTGAATGAGAGGGACAACTAGCACAAATGTGAGTGTGGTGTGATTGAGAGCAACAGTAAGGATCAGCAGTGGGGTGTGATGTGGGTGAGTGTTACCACGGCACAAACATGAAGGGAATTTAAAATAAATGTTAAGGATCTTTTTTATTTATTAAAGAAGTGCATGTTGTAAAATCAATTTATCCTTATATCTAACGCCGCAGGACATCACTGAAAGGAGATTCCTGTGATCATGTACATTCTAGCAGCCATAAACAATCGTTCCCTCACTTTCTCTTGTTAATAACACCAAGAAATGCAGCTTGTTAACGAGAAACTGTCAAGCATAATGTCTGACCAAAGCACCGACTCTGGAATAAACATCTTATAGAAAGCTTCATCATATCAACAAACAGATGTTTTTTCAATCAGTCTAATATCATGTCGCTGCAAATCAGCTGTTACTATAGAAACACGCAGAACGAGCACATTCACAGAAACGATCTGAGAATTCAACAGCGTTGTGGTATAAATAGTAGGAACACAGCCAGTGTAGTAATGAATAGGTATAAATCAGTGTTTAAGTGACACTTCCCAGTAAAATCTAAGTGCTACTATATAAGGCAAGTCATACTCTGTGCTAGTCAGCAAAGCCAAGGAACACTAACCCAGTGACCAGAAAATGAATGTCAGTCTGTTTCCCAAATTGAGTTCTCTCTCTCTCTCTCTCACACACTCACACACACACACACACACACACACAGTCAGACTAAAATAAGCATATCCTCTCCAGAGCTCACTGCCACTGCTGCAACCTATAACCTAAGCATTCAACAGCTACAGCCTTCACATTAACATGACTGCATTATTACATGCAGTCCTGAACAAGAGCAGACCAAATGATCACCTGTAAACTCTGAACCTAATCTAATGTAGTGTGTGTGTGTGTGTGTGTGTGTGTGTGTATGCGTGCATCCATGTGCCACTGATCTCTGTGAATAACACACCTGTGAGTCTTTGGCTTTCCTTCTCCTTCCCCTGGATTCAAGGAACTGGCCTTGCTCCGTCTGCCTGGCCCGGGCCAAGCGCCTCTGCACCTGCTGCTTTTCACAGCCTCTCTCTCGCTCTCTCACACACACTGGCCCTCCTTCTTTTGCCTGCATTAGCTCCATCTGCTCACATCATATATAACCTCATGCAGCTGCCATGCCATCCATACTGTGTTAGCAACAGAGGCCTACTATCAGATTTCCCTCAAATCACGTGATGTCTGCTGTTACTCTGCTATTACTGAATCACTGTGCTGTGAGTGCTCATCTGTCAGCACTGTACTACAGAGTGAGAGACAAGCCATGATGTGGTGCTAATCATGCTGGTACACTAAATTGCCACTTGGTGTGAATGAGCATGTGAGCACATGTCTGTGATGCACTCTGAAGGACTGGCATCCAATTCAGATCCACCATGACTCTAAACAGGATAAAGTGCTTACTGAAGATGAATAAATGACTAAATATTACAGTTTCAGTTATAGGTTTAGTAATTTGGGTTCTGTGGTTGAAGGTAGACAGCAGAGTGCAGTTTTCCCTACTGACGATATGTTATTATTAAAATACAGGGCTGGTATGTGTAAAACCACTAAAGCTTTGGGCTTAAGTGGTAAAAAGCCTTTTTTATGACAGCAGTCATAAAAACCTTTTTTTCATACCTGACTGTAATTTTAATAGATATCTGAGCTAGTAACAATATATTTGTTGATGGTAACCTCAAGCGCTTTTTGTAAGTTGCTCTGGATAAGGGCGTCTGCTACATGCCTATATGTAATGTAAGGTAACGTAAGACTCTGGGTGAACTAGGTGAAAGAACCGTTTCACGCGATAGGTGTGCAACACTGCCTCAGGTAACATCGGGAATACAATGCTCTGGCCTCAAAAAATCATCAGCGTGAGGACTGTGCAACGTTTCCTCCAAGATCCCGTGGGGGAACTGGTATACCAGTTTTTCTGGTTCTTCAATACACTTAAATGAGCGAGTATTTTGGAAGTACCTCAAACTGTTTGAAGCAGCAGAGTAGCTCATAAAGAGGTACTGCAAGTGAGAGCTCATAAGGGCACTATACTTTTTGTAAATCATATATTTGGTCATTAATCAGATGTCCGTACCAAGACTCTAACAGACAGCATGATTCTGGTGTGGTGAAATAGATTACCTATGTGCTGTGTGCAGTAATCCAGGTGCTCTGATCATTTGACTTCAGATAAAAATGGCACAGGATAATGGGCCATATACTGTACATAGCTGAGTTGTGCACATAGTGAGGATTGATGTAATACTGAAATTGCACACACTGCTACACAGACCTCAGATATATCTACAGATTTAGGCTGTATCCGGAGGCTGTATCCGGAGACTTGCATTTGAGTTAGAGATGCAGATTGGAGTCTGCCTAAAATGACGTCTCAGTGTCTCAAAACATTTGTCTTGCACAGTATCAACTTAAAAATAATAATAATAAGAAGAAGAAGAAGAAGAACAAAAAGAAGACAAAGACGAAGAAGAAGAAGTTAAGCTCATAGTGCCTTTCACAATACCCAAGGTCACTTTACAAAGGTACAAAGATTATTACAAAGGTTCTGAAAACAATAACACAAAAATCAAACAGAACTAGATGAAGGAGACGAGTGAAAAATCCTGAGAGAAGAGGTGGGTGTTTAGGAGAATTTTGAACTTGGAAAAAGAGGTAGTGAAACATAGAGAGGAGGGAAGAGAGTTCCAGAAAGGGATGGCACCGCTAAAAGATCTGCCACCCATGGTAGACAGCTTGAACCTGGGGACAACCATTAGACCAGCATCCTCTGACCTTAGTCTATGTGAAGGAGTACAACATTTAATGAGATTGACCAAATAGAGAGGGTCCAGACCATGGAGAGCTTTAAAGGTAAGTACCAGAATACTTCTGAACCGTCTATTGATGGGCAACCAGTGAAATTGTTCAAGTACAGGGGTGATGTGTTCAAATTTCCTTGTGAGAGTCAGAATGTAAGGGATGTAAGGGATGAAGAGGTTTGGAGGGAAGCCCATAGAGTAGAGAGTTGAAATAGTCCAGCTTTGAAGTAATGAAAGCATGAACCAAGATCTCAGCTTCCTTGGGGGGCAATAGTGGGCAAAGACATGCAAAGTTGAAGGAGAGCAGACCTGAACAAGAATTTCATATACAAAAGGCAGGAGAGAGACATCAATATGAAGGACCGAATTAGAAAGAGGAGACAACAGATTTTGTGCTTATGTGCATCTAACAGCAGAACATTTGCACATAGCCAGGAGCTCTATTCCTGAATACATCTAATAAGGGGGTGTCATCAGCATAGCAATGAAATTCAAGCCATGACGATGAATAATGTCACCAAGACAGAGAATAAATACAGAGGATAAATTAAGTCCGGAACCACTATATGACAGTTTGATGTAACCACAAAATGTTACATTAAAATTTGTTTTAGGCTCCAAAACACACTCAAAATATGCTACTCCATTAAACAGCCCAAAAAAGTTGTATGAATTTTTCATAAGTGTTGCTTATAAGGGCTTGGTCAGCATATCCTTCAAACCGTCAGCACATTCTGATTATTGCATAGATCCTTGATTTAATGAAATCATTAGCATTTCAACCAGTCAAAATAATGAACTAAGCATGATGAATAGCACTCGGTTTCATAAAGGTGTGTGCAATGTTAATTGTAAAAAATAAATAAATAAATAATGTCAAATAATAAAATATATTCAATCAAGTGCTCATACATACAGGATCATTTGAATAATGGAAGTGGAAGCCATGCTTGCTTCTCCTTCCTGTATCATCATAATACCTAACAACTAGATACATAACTACTAGTCAGGGAGCAATGTTTTTATTTCTACCATCTACTGGGATCTGGACTGTTTGCTGGCCATGTCACTGAGCTGATCTGGCTTACCTGAAGAAAAGCTGTAATACTCTTTGCTATGTGGCGTAATGTATTTTCATCCTGAAAAATGACTTCTTCATCACCAAAGCTATTTTATATCAGTGGAATCAGAAAAGTGTCAAAATGTCAGCATATACATGCACACTGTTGAGGTAATGCCTGCCCTCTCCCCTGCTCCTTTAAGTAGGGCAGGGGTGGCTCAGTGGTTGAGGTGTTGGGTTACTGAATAGAAGGTTGGGGGTTCAAGCCCCACCACCAGGCTGCCACTGTTGGGCCCCTGAGCAAGGCCCTTAACCCTCAACTGCTCAGCTGTATAAATGAGGTAAATGTAAGTCACTCTGGATAAGGGTGTCTGCCAAATGCTGTAAATGTAAGTGACATGTCGTAAATAAGTCGGGTTATGTGATTATTTTCCAGCACTGGTTTCCAGTTCCAGCATCATCTCCTTGGCCAATGCAGATTCATGAATCATCACTGAATATCACTTTCATCCAGTCCTCCACACTCCATCACTGCTTCTCTTCAGCCCACTGCAACCTTGTTTCCTCCTGCGCGGCTCTTAGTGTTTGCCGTTTCTAAATGCAAATCCCATTTTGTTCAGCTGATTTCTTACAGTTCTGTCACAAACATTGACTCCTGTTTCCACAAATTGGTTTTTCATTTGTTTTGTTGTGTATTTTCTATTTTCAAGTCATATTGCTTAGAGTTTTCTATCCTGATGCTTTGAAGTCTTCCTTGGTCTGCTTGTATGATTTCCTGTTACAACCTTACCATATTGTTTATACAAATTTTAGACATGTTTTGCTGCACTTCCTATTGGATTTCCTTCTTGAAAGAGTTTTATAATCCTTTCTATTGCTTCAATTGGCCAGGTCCAACAGCTTGTTAAGGTCAGTAAGCACTCTCTTTTACCTGCAGACTGATTTGTATTTGTAGGATTGTACTAATATTTGTTTTAGAAATGAAAACTACAAAGTAATTCTATAAATTTGGCCTCCAAACTGAGCGATTCCACAATTTTTCTCTCTAGAAAAAATGGCATTCATTCACATTATTTCGTTTGACGCATGTACATTTTACATTTATGGCATTTGGCAGACACCCTTCTCCAGAGTGACTTACATTTATCTTATTTATACAACTGAGCAGTTGAGGGTTAAGGGCCTTGCTCAAGGACCCAACAGTGGTAGCTCAGTGGTGCTGGGGTTTGAGCCTCCAACCTTCTATTCAGTAACCCAACACCTTAACCACTGAGCCACCCCTGTCAGGTATGTATCATCAACCCAACGTATGTATCATCAACCCAAAATATTCACCTAATTTTTAACAAAAATAGTTTTGTGTCATACCTATGATTTGCTTACTTGCTATGAGGCCAAAATTCTGGATGAACATCATCTAAGTATGGTGATTCCATCATTTTGGCCAGGGGTTTTATTAGTATTTTTATTATTCGCCTTTTTTAAACAACTTCAATTGTCTTCATTCCACATTTTCTGTCCTTAAGTTCCACCAGGCTTGTGTTTGAAGGCAGTGGTCTTGTTACTGCTGGAAAACCCCATTTCAGATGCTTCTACTCAGGAAAAATCTGGTAACCTCAGATGCACAGACTGTGCTTAGAAAATGATCTACCCTTTCCTTCTGTAAGATAATACTAAATAGGACATGGCTGATGGATTTGTTGCAATGTCGACTCTTCACTAAGAAATATAAAATTTTTCCTGCTTGCTTTTAACTAATATTATTTCAGTCTTAAACTTTTTAAACATTTTAGACTATTTTCAAAGCTCTTAAGCTTTAAACATACCACCTGACATTGTGTACACAGTTGGTCGTTGAGGTCTATGCAAAATTCATTGGTTGCGTCCGCCAGTGCGTATATAAAGCGACTATGGAAGATTGTAGAGTTGTTTCCACCGTGAGAATGGCAAGTGATCATGAGATGGGTCTTGGCATTTCAGAGGTAGAAGCACAATTTGGAATTTCACATATGAGCATTTCAAGGGTGCGCTGGGACTACAATTCCAGCAAAACCTTGAACTTCTGACTGCAGTGTGACCATAAAAAGCCTCTGGGTGAACATGACCAGCAATAGGCTTGCAACACTGTCTCAAGTAACAATGCTGGGGCCTCAACAAACATCAGCGTGAGGACTGTGAACATTCTCTCCAAGATCAGGTGGGGGACCTACCAAGGATTAACTGGTATACCAGTTTTTCTGGTACTTCAGGGTACTGCCTATAGGCCTAACAAGTTGCACAGGTTAGTTTTACTGGGAGCTGTGACACATACACAGTGGCTTGAATAGTGAGACACAGGCTCAAAAAGTGAGACAGTGTACATTATTTCTCACCTTGCTGTCAAAACAAATCAATATGTACAAGTTGTTATAAACTTCTCCAAGGCAAAATAGCGTATGAGGAGCCTTCTAAAAGCTAAGTGGTTAAGACCGGATGTTCGTGAGTTCAAATCCCACCAGAGCCACTGTTGGGCCCTTGAGCAAGGCCCTTAACCCTCAACTGCTCAGTTGTGTAAATGAGATAAAATGTAAGTCACTCTGGATAAGGGTGTCTGCCAAATGCCATAAATGTTGTACGAATTTTTGTGGACACTGAATTTGCCGAAGGGTAGCTACTTGAACGTAAGAAATGTAGCCCAAAGCAGCACCTACGTATGCTATCTATGCTTCTTCTTCTTTCAGCTGTTCCCTTTATCAGGGGTCGTCACAGCGAGTTAATCTTTTCCATCTCACCTTGTCCTCTACATCTTCTACTCTTACCCCAGCTCCCTGCATATCTTCCTTTACCACATCTCCTCTTTGGTCTTCCTCTCCGTCTCTTTCCTGGTAGCGTCATTTCCAACATCCTCCTACCAACATATCCAGTGTCCCTCCTCTGCCATGTCCAAACCATCTCAGTCTTCCCTCTTGTTCTTTGTCTCCCAGTTTTCCAACCTGTGATGTTCCTCTGATGATCCCATTCTCAGGATGGACAGATCTGTCCATCCTGATCACTCCTAAAGAGAACCTCAACGCTATCTATGCTTATGACACTGAATTTGCCTTGTGATATTAAATGTTTCCACTGTGCATTTAGCCACTATGTTCCACAATAAACTAGAATTTAGAAAGCTGACATCATAAAGTTACCCACCTAAAGTTAGTGTTCTACCAGTAGTCTGGTTTACTGGGAGATACAGGTACATGCTGAGTGCATGTCTGGAAGCACACTCACCTTAGCAATCACGTGACATGGAAAAATGAGTTATGCGCTGTATGACAGCTGTTGCACAAAAAAACCATAAATAAAATAAAATAAATAAATAAATAAAACAGCAATTCTTACAAAAGGTTGTCAGCACAAAGGCCACGTCCATCGATCTTTAGATACGGTGAATAAAAACAGACATTGTGCCAGTCTGCGCTGATACGTAGGCAGGATTTATCTTTCCATGGGAACAGGATGAGCAGTCATGAGATGGACAGAGTTTTCTCTCTCGTTCTCTGTACTCCCTTATTACCTCAGGAACTGTGCACAGACAAGTCTGCCAACTGCAGGAATGAGCACATCGTTCATGTGTCACTGCAGTGAGTGGAAAAAGACGGGTGGGGGTGGAGGTTTAGCTGAGCCTTTCTAATATTATACATAGCTTAAATCCAGAGACTTACTCCATGCTCCTGATAAGTGCTTCAATCACACTCAGAGCATTAAGATAAGTCTTTCTTTTTGAAAGGGATCATTTAAAAATATGGCATGCGGAGAAATATTAATGTAATGCGTAAAACGCTCTACTAGAGGGTTTCTCTTTCAGCACCTTATAAGACATTAACCAACCCAAGATACCTAATGGGACCATTTTTTCCAAGAACATACAACCAAACTCATAGAGGTTCATACACCCTGCCCCCCACCCCCCTTCACGGATTAAAAAAAAATCAATATATGCTTTAACAATCATCTTATATGTGGTTACAAATGGATTCATTTCAGAATTCTGTGAAACTGAGTGACCAGCAGTCATAATAATAAAAAAAAAAAAAACCACATATAATGATATGAAGACTGTGAGACTGTGAGCTAGGAGTACCGCTGACATCTCACACAGCCAATCAGTGACAGTAATATCACATGATTCCACAGAATTACACGCCCCCCTACATGTAGCTCCATCTTGGTCATGTTTCCATTATGCATCATCATAAGTGTGTTATGGACTCGGTATAATGAACAGGAACAATGTAGATAATTCACTCTATCATCCTTTTTATCGTGAAGTATGCTCGGAGGAGAAACTAAAAGCTCTTACAAAAAGCAGCGTGCAGTCGGGTCAGATTTCAGATGCCTATCATTTGTTAACGTTTCTTTCCCTCTAAACTTCTCACTTAGCTTCATTTCCAAAACTTTCAAATGATCCAATACCTGATTTGTGGATCAGAACTTTGTTTAGGTTTCAACATAAGCAGTGGACAAGTATGTCGGGCAAGTCGATTAGCCAGATGAGCCATTTCTCAATACAAAGTATGCCAAGTCTAGACTTGCATACTCGGTAGTACAGGCTTGGTAAGTTCAACTCACGAGTACAGACTCCCAAGGACGGCAGGATCTGAGAAGAAAATCAATTAGTTATATGTTGCTTGGACTAATCATTACAATGTACAGGGGTTGGACAATGAAACTGAAACACCTGTCATTTTAGTGTGGGAGGTTTCATGGCTAAATTGGACCAGC
>JAOVVG010000035.1:244467-255719 GCA_028566375.1 Leptodoras nelsoni | reverse complement strand
ATGCTGCCGGCTAGGCACCGGCTCTCCCGTGACCCTGAAAAGGAATAAGCGGTCAAGAAAATGAATGAATGAATGATATTCACTCTGACACACACACACACACACACACATCACTCAGGTACAATAAAACCCTTTCCCTCTGCTCCTGATGAAAGGTTTCCTAGCCCAAAGACTGTATGTAAACCCTGACAGTGGTAGTTTAGGGCATTCTTTCTCAGTCCTGGTCCTAGTCCGATGTTTTGAGATTACAGATTACATTTTAATGTTAATACATCTCTACTATGGAGGCTTATGTCTTTATTTTGCTTTAATGATATAGGAGACACCTGAAACATAAAGATTTCTGCTTTCTTGGCTAAAATAAAGTACACACTCGCGTTAGAAAACTCAGTGTGGCTATCCTAGTCGCGTTCTTGGGTGTGTTTGAAGAACTGAATTAATCCATTTGAAATGATCATGATTATTTAATCTGGCATTTGTTAAGTGACCTATGAAGAACAGGGTCCTTGCCCTAGGTATTCTGTATTTTTGTTTTTCCTCAATCACCTGATACAACTCCGCTACTGAGCAAGCCTGTACCAGGCTGATCTGCTTGGGTTAGAGATGTTAATGATGTGCAGGATGGGAGTACTCTGAGGACAGGATTGAAAAACACTGGCTTAAGTAGTAAGGGGCATTGGGAGGTCAAATCCAATGACACTCCAGGGGTCTCATTTATTAACCATGTGTACATATTCCTTTGTGTGTTCACTTACATTACACTTATGACATCTGGCAGACTCCCTTATCCATGCTGCATTTATCTCGTTTATGCAGCTGCACAATTGATAATTAAGGGCCTTGCTCGAGGGCCCAGCAGAGACAGATTCTTCTGATCAGTATTCCAACGCTTTAACCACTGACCTACCGCTGCCGCTTGCGTAAACCGTGCATGTGCATGTTCCTACATGCAATATTATTTATCAATCCCTGGTAAACTCATTATGAGGAGCTTCCATCTCACTTACTGTTCATCATATCAGCATAATTGACAGAGTATTTACTGATTTTATTGCTCCCAAGGAGACACCAGACCGGTGACACAGATGAAATGTAAAGCTAAATAGTATAACAGATATATTAAAAGTCTTACAAGATGCCTTGCTTGGATATTTGCCATGTACGGCTTTGTGCCAGAGAACATTTTTCAATTCTGTGTGCCCAGTGTAATTTTAGAGATTAGTTTTTCACCAGGAGTACGTTTCAATGAGAAATTGCAGACACTTCTGGCATTTCCCAACCAACTACGTGTTAAATAATTACTCTGCAGTACATTAAAAACTGTGTCTGCAGAAAAGACAACAATAATAAGAGAATTTCACGGCATTCTAAATGTATTTAGGGCAATTGAATGCAGACACAAAGCCATAAAATCTATAAAAAAAAACTTGATGAACTCTAATTCACCATCAGCAACAAGCAGTACAATGAGCCGGCTACTGGGCTTTTTTTTCACCATATATGGTGATTTGGGGTCATTTCTATATGCAAATGAGTGCGGCTGTGCATGAGCAGAGCGATGCAGAATGTGTGGGATTTATCAATGTCCACTGTGTACAGCTGTGTGTACACACATGATAAATGCTCATTTACAACCGCCGCTCCTTACTTACAGATTTAGATCTTGTTCTACACATGCTTTGATAAATCAGACCCCGGGTCCTAAACAAATCACCTGTGCACTGTATTCTGATCAAAACATCTGTTAAATAAGTGGGTGTATTACATTCCCTAGCGTGTTCTTTCCATTGTCCGTTCCTAAACGCTGCAGTTTTTGTTATTTCCTATTATGTGGGGAACATGGTCAGTATTGCTATTGAACGTTCTGACAAATTAGTGTTCGGCTGCTCAGCACATCGACTGGAAAATGCTCTGTGACTTGAAATGAATCATTATTAAATGCTCTCTGGTTATGGTTTTTGAAAGGATTTGCCACAAACTCGAAATCCTGTTAGCAGCTAATTATAGGCCATAGCTCTGTGTGGAACTCTGAGGAAATCAAGACTAATGGAATTAATACAAAGATGTTTCCTTCATCTCACCTCTGAGAGAGTAATGGCTTGAAACATGATTTATAGCTTCAGAGCAGTCGTTTAGTTGTATTCATACATATATAATATAACATAATCTTTATTTTTGTGTATTTCTCCCCTGGGGATGTTGTTTTGTTTAGTTTTTTTTTTATTTGCCAGTGATGTACAATGGGCATATTTTGTGTATTGTGTAAAGCTAGACTTCCAAGGACGTCTCATGAACTGAGATACTTGGTAATACCTTTTAGTGCATGCAATGAAATGAAAGAAAATGAATGCATGTAACATTAATGTGTAACACCAGTGGTTATATTTAAATCTGACATGTTTTACAAGTATTAACGGAGGTCTTTTCTTACAGTAACAATAGCGGCTCTTTGGGTCGCACCTCAGTACGGTAAGAGACTGACCTGTGACCTGTTAATCATATTGGTGTCAGAGCTTGTGTAATTCTCAGTGGGACTATAAGGGGCTGATCTCTCTGCTGTTCACGGGGGGACACTGATGGTATAACTGTTGAAGTCACTCCGCTTTTTTTGGTTACGGTGTCTGTGCTTTGCAATCATGTGTGCCCATGAGACAGTACATAAAGGGAGGAGTGTTGTGACTAAGCAATAAATACAATAGTATTTCAGCTTGAAGTTTTTAAACTCACCAGGTTCCTCGTTCTATCTGTTCTCTCAGGATGAAACCACGAAAGGTCAAAGAGGATGACGCACCCAGAACGATAGCCTGTCCCCACAAAGTGAGCATTATTTCCTTTTTTTTCAGCTGTATCCCAATAAAAGCTAAGTCCATGTTAACAACTTCACTGTCCAGCCCTGTATCGTGTACTCACAATCCTTTTGTATCCTCAATCCTCTTGAATTCTCAAAGGGGCTGCAGAGCAAATCTAGCAGATTTATATTAACATGTAAATGATTTAATTAGACTGGATGTAATACGTTGCTGTTTACAGGGTCTTGGTAGTAGGTTTTATTCAAGTGTTGGTAAACCTGTGTCTCTTACTTTCAGGGATGCACTAAGATGTTCAGGGATAACTCTGCAATGAGGAAGCACCTCCACACCCACGGGCCCCGGGTTCACGTGTGCGCAGAGTGCGGGAAAGCCTTTGTAGAGAGTTCAAAACTAAAGCGCCACCAGCTTGTTCACACCGGAGAAAAACCTTTCCAGGTTAGTGTACACCAAGTGCAACGAACTCAAAATCTGCCTTTTTGCGAGATCCTGAAAGCCTGTATACTAAAGCTATTACTCTTTTAACAGATCATTATTCAAGAAAAAAGTACTTTATACTTAACTTTATTTCACCGACTTGAACAGATAACTGGCTCTGAACTGAGAATAGGATGCTCCCTGCTAAAAGAGGGGCTACCAGGGACTATTTAGGTGTATATACTATCAGGTGGTTTGGTATACAGATTCATGTTTTTTTTTTTTAAAGAATGCATTCTTTTGTTTAATCAGATTTTATTGCCTACCAGCTGTTATGATTAGAAACAGGATGAACCAATCAGGATCGGGCATTTTATTCATTTCTGTTTGAAAACTACTAGCCAGGTTATAATTATAGGGCTCTTGTGGTGAGAGCTCATGCAGTAGGAGGAAAAGTAACAGAGACAGGTTTATATGATGTAATTTCCCCTAATTACGATTTTAATCATTTTCAGTGGAACTCTTAAAATATGTATGCCAGTGTTATTAATGCGGCAAGAATGCTTTATGGTATATTGTGTCTAAAATGATTTAACAGATTTGCATCATTGCTGCTCTGGCTACTTATTGACCATGTCAATAGTAGAAGCACTCATCAATTTCATTGTACAAATCATGAAAACAATAATGCTTTTCTTTTGTAGATTGTCTGATCACACTAAAATGAACTCCTGGTTGTGTTATTGCCAAAACCTGACATGTTTCTGAATCGTTATGTATATGTAAAGTTTGATATCAAACACAGAAATTAGTGCGGAAATGCTGTTAAACGCAACACCTGTGAGATGCAAGCCCACGTGCTTTGCAATGGCAATAGCAAAGATGTGTGACTTCCAGATATAGAAAAATGTTGAGTAGTATTGTACTACAAGATGTTTCAATATTATTTTCAATATTATTAAGTTCATGCAGGACAAATGAAATGGAACAGTGAGCCATATGTAGCCTCCAGGCCTTCTGTGTGATGTGTGGTTTAAACATTTGGCCAAATTTGGGCTCAAGCTCTGACAGAAAGTGCTTTTCCCCACTGCAGATTTAAAACCAGAACAAGCGTGAACAGGAACCAGTAGAGCGTGAGCTTATAGTCGTAGCTCATTTTCACCACCTGTGATGACAGTAATAGCACGTCTTTCATGAACGTTTCAGCGCGCAGTGACATTACTGCGTCCGAAATGGAAGAAGTGCTTGCATTACCTTTGTGCCTTTAATCTTATTGATTAAGCAGTTTGGTTAACTAGCTTATATTGGCTGAAGTGAAGTTACTAATGAAAGGCTTATTGATTAAATGTTTTTTAGTTTTCTCTGTGTCCCTAATTAGACTGAGTAAAATTCACACTGAGGTCAGGTAATTAAGTTTTTAACTGATATCAGTCCTGCCTGAATCGGTCCTGTTGATCATTTTTATGGGCTGTGTTCCTGTTTCTGGTAAGATTACATTCGTATACGTCCTATAGAAGGACCAGGAGGAATATCCCCAGTTATATACGGTCTGCAGTACTGAATCTGAAACACAATTTCTTCTATTTTTGCAAATTAGTCACATTTAAATATTTCAGATCAACACATTTTAATATAAGATAAAGATAACACATGTAAACACAAAATGCAGCTTTTATTTGCCCCCATAAAACTGTCTTTGTCTTTTTGTGGAATTGTGTACATTGACCATAACTTGGGCGAGTGAGGACTGCAGTTCTGTAGATATTTGTCTGGGTTTTTTTTGCAACCTCTTTATTTGAATCTCTTTAGAACGTGGCATCTTTTACCACTTTTAGAGAACGTCTAGCCTGCTTCATATTGCCAGAAGGGTTTTATTTAACTAATGTTTAGATTTAACACGTCTGGCTGGGTGTGGCTAGTGAAATTGAACCCAATAGTCAATTGAGCTTGGTTAACTAGATGATTTAGTAGCTAAGGGAGCAGTTAGTTTTTCACATAGGGCCTGGCTGACTGAACAACATTTCCCCTTCAGCAAGGGGGGGGGGCATGTTACACTGATTAAGATTGGATTAAGACAATACAATAAAAAACATTTTTAATGAAATGAAAATATCTTTGAAAAGGTATTATTGGTGCATTAATATATGAACACTTGGTACTGGACTGATGCCCAGCAGCTGTTGAAATGTCTGATGCTTTTTGCAGCGGAAGAAAATGAACGTATATGAATGAATGTTTAATTCACATACATAAGCCTCTGTTGATGTCATGATGTCATGGTATATGTGGGTAATAGAGAGCTATAATCTCTGTTTCTCTCTCTTCCCAAGTGCACTTTTGAGGGCTGCGGGAAACGCTTCTCCCTGGACTTTAACCTCCGCACGCATGTACGAATTCACACCGGGGATCGCCCGTACGTCTGTCCATTCGATGGCTGCAATAAAAAATTTGCTCAGTCTACCAATCTCAAGTCACACATCCTAACACATGCAAAAGCCAAAAACAACCAATGAGCAGCTCTGTTCTGCATTTCTTTTCTCTTTTACACCTGAATCCAGCCTCAACGTGACAGCATCTTAAACACTGGAGGTATGAACTGTGTTCTTCTGTAGTTCTCCTAAGGAGTGCAGAAATGATATGGTGACCCAAAAGACTCGGGGTTTAATTGCAGTGTATTGTTAAAGACACAAAGTGGAACATTGGGAACCCCTGTATTCTTGAATCGGCCCGCTCAGTGTGCGGCCCTGACTGAGGAGCAGAGCACAGCCGCGTCCGGCCCAGCTGCCCATCCCACGTTGTGATGGCTTAATGCAGCCAGCAGAATGATGGAACTCATGGACACTCATCTGTAGACATTGCTTTTTACCACAGCAAGGAACAAGAACATTTTGGCAGTTGCTCGGTTTCCTTTCACTCTTACATAAATTTCACCAGTCTGCATAGATATATCTTTTAATTTTGTATTTTTCCAAGTGTGCATATTGTACACTTATTTTTGGAATGTACTTAGTAATGCAACCTTGTGATTATTCTTTATCCCTGAGGACTTAAGGTTTTGCTTAGGATGTGTTTTTGAAAGGGTTGAGTATAGTTACTGTAAGACAATACTTAAAAAGTATTTTATGTAAAAAGTTATTTTTTTTGTTTCATTTTCTCTTTGGTTGTAATCTAACCATAGAATCTCTTGTATATGTGTATTGTATGGCTGTATGAAGATGTAGAAATGGACAGCAGTGTGATTTCAAGTGTTTACTGCTTTAAAGCCTTCAGTCATCAGTTGCTTTCCATTTTGTCACATTGTCTGGCTCACATGGCAATGAAACTTTAATTCCCTTTTAAACCCATGTATTGAACCACATCTCCCAATAAACCACAATGTGAGAGTTCATTTTTCTTTGTTTGTAATGTATAAATCATGAAATATTCTTTGTTAATAATTACATTGTCATGTATTTCAGTCTACAATTAAAAACAAATGCCTCAGTGTTTCTTTTTCTCTGTGCTTCTTATATGCCTGATGGAAGGCAGGACTTTTATGATATGATGATATACTCGTGCACTCTTGCTGTATGTTAGTACAGATGTATTGATGTATAAATATAATTTAAAAAGCAGAAGTATACTCTAGGCCATCTGCTTAATGCTTGATCTGGGGTAACTCTATAGTGCATCTTCTTATTGACTTGGAACATGTGCTGACCTCTTGTGGTCAAGATATAAAGAGGTGAGTCATGCCCTTGTTTTCAATAATATCCCCCTCATTATTCCTAAAAAAATCTTTGTGTTGTTGTGACTGTGATGGGAGATGAGTGCGCTTTTGTATTTTAATATACTATCATTAAATTTATAAAGAGAGATATTTTGATTTAATCATGAAGTCCATCCTGCTCCTCTGATAACAGCCTGAGTTTTATTAATGCACTGTCCATGGTCCTGACCTGCTATGATGATTCATTCCCTGATTATATAAAATAACGCATGATACTGAGTGGGTAGTGCAGTGGTGCAGTGGGCAGCATTGCCGGGTTACTGTCTGCACAGAGTCCCGCATGTTCCTCCTGTTGTTATGGGATTCCTTTGGGTTATCCGGTTTCCTCCCACAGTCCAACAGCATGCAGATCAGACAATTGGCTGCTCATTAGTGTGAATGTGTGTGCATGGTGCTAGACCATGGACTGCCATCCTGTCCAGGTGAATTCTACTTCCTCATGCCCTGGGTGGCCATAAGCTCTGGAACCAACATGATCCTAACAAGGATAAAGTGGTCACTGAGGATAAATGAACAAATAATCATGAGACCCTTGGTGTGTTTTGTTCCCTTAATTCAAAATGTACAGTTCATCATTTTTCACAAGCAGCCATAATGATTAGGGGGATTTCTTTCTGCACTGTTTGTTCCTGTTTGTTTTTGGACTGTATGTGTTTTAAAATTGTGGCAGTCGTGCTATTAATCACATAGTGTGCAAATTACTTGCGTGATTGGACTGAAGGATCATTCCGTTACTGCGAAACATTTCTATCATCAAACTGTCAGCATCACCATAAAATTTTATTGTGATGCTTAAGTCCAAAAAGGCTTTAAGAGGTTAGATAGAAGTCAGAATATCCAATGCAAGTTGGAACATTTCACTTAATGTTTATACATTTGGTGTCTATCCCAGAACACTGGATGGGACAAGTTCACCACACACACACACACAATACACTCTCACACTTATTCACACCTAAGTGCAATTTACCTACTGGATAGTGGATGGAAATTAGAGATTAACAAAAACAGATTGTTTAAAGGATGGGTTTTATTATTACATAATTCAACTATTCAAATAATTAAAATTTGTACAATAACATTTACTATTAGTATAACCATTTGTTGAACGTTCCACTCACAGAACACCCTTTATTAAAACTGACATTAGTTATCTTGACATTAGTTATCTCTTTGCATATCTTTTTTTTTTTTCAGGTTTGGATTAAATACAAGGGACAATCAGACAGGCTTGGTTTAAAAACTCAGCAGTAAACATAAGGTGGGTTGTAATTTCCACTACTGATCTACTTTCTAATTCTTCTTTGTCCAGATTTTTTCTTTGATATTCAGTTCATTCTGATTACAGATTTCATTTCATATTTGCTGTATAATTTAATATTGAATATGAACACGTCTTTTTATTTGTACAAGGTTGGTATATCGAGTTGATTCCAAAAATAGAGCCATGAAGAATCATAAAACTGTCTGAACACAGGTTATAAATAGCATGATAATGTACCTATCTAGTGAACAACACATATGCGTCACAGAGGCACTGGAGGTTCGTTTGAAATCATCTTACACAGCTAATGTGCAGTAACATACTGGTTAACATGTTAAAGGTGAACACTGGGTAACGCATCACAGAAACAAGGGCTTGGCTTCAATTGGCTTCAATTCCTGGGACAGGCAGCCTTTCTGTTTGGAATGTGTGTGTTCTCTCCATGTCTGTGTGGGTTGCTTACCACAGTCCAAAGACATGCAGGCAGGCAAATTAGAGATAATAACTTGCCTCCTAGGTGTGAACGTGGCTGTTTGTGTATCTGCCCAGCGATGGACTGGTGACTGTCCAGACCGTTTCCTTGCCTTTTACCCATTGAGTGCTGGGAAAGGCTCCAGCATCCCCCGTGACCCATAGAGAGTAAGTGAGTATAAAATGATCTAAATTTTATATAATCAGTTCATCTATGCTCTAGACAAACTAATGTATACTTTATTGTGTGTGCTCAACAGACTGAAGAAATTAGATCATTTACATTACATTACATTGTCTTTATTAAACTCCCTTTTATTCTGTAATGAAGCTTGATTGGAAAATTGGAACGTTAAATTACAGGAGAAGAAATGTCCATGATAAATCCATTAACCAGTGTTTGTGGTGTACCCACCATATCGATTCTCATCTTGTTTTGTTTCCACTGTTATGCCTGAAGGCTAGAGAGAACAGATATGTTTGGACTACCTGACTGGATTGATTAATAATGGTAGAAATGTAAAAGGTTGGTATTTATTTATGCGCTTAATAATTTACACATAGCTGTTTGTAGGTCTGTCAGATCTGTGGATGTGAATTTGGATTCAGACAGTACATCCTTCATGTGAAATCTACCGCAACACTAATTTCCTATTGTCTCTGAAGGAGCTGCCAACAGTGGATGCCTTGTCTACAGAGAACGGAAGCATGTTTGTGTGTCATGCATGTGTGCGGAATTTACAATTTAGCACTGAGTGGAGTCGACTGCCTGTGTGTTTGTTAGGGCTTGGTGTGATGTTGCGATTATGAAAGGTGTTGGATCAAACGTTCTACTTCTTATGTAGTCAGGCCTCCTGCCTAGAGTAAGCACCTGAAACATGGGTATTTTGCCTGTTTATTAAGCATTTCCACTCAAGCCAAATCATCTGCCTCCTTCATCATGTTTTTGGGCACATGCCACCGCAATTTGTCGCCATAATGAAATGGAAAAGTGGAATTAGACGATGCTGTTTGTTTGCTTTCATACAGTAATAAAAGATATGCTGTGTTATATAGTCACTTCATCATAGCTGTATTATTTTTTATCACACATGAATGTTTTTTCTATTAGCACTCCTGTGGATCTAAGTAAAACTGTATTGCATGCATATGTGTGTGTGTTTGCATATTTATGCGTACACATATTTGTAAGCCCATGCACATGTCTCTGTCGGTCCTGGTGTGATAACAGCAGGTGATGTGATTTCAGAACTTTCCAGACATGAAGGCATATCTTGTGTGTCTTTGCAGCAAGCAAAGCCTTCCATTTCACATATAGTTATGCAGAAATATGTTGCCAAGGTAACAAAGTCATGAAGGGCTGCACACAGATCCCCTTGAATTCCATGGAGGTGGTGAGAGAGTGGGAAAAAAAACATGCATGTATCCATGATTGATTAACACATTGATAAGAGGATGATTGTGTTTCCTTTAGCTGTTGAACTGTCTGAGGAGAGATGCTACTGAACATTTACTTTAGTGTTGTCATCGGATTTATTCTGGAAAGGCAATCTGAAAAGGCATAATGTGTCAAAAGCATATTGTCATCACGTTACAGGCAATTATATGTTAAGCATAATGAATTCCAGATGTCAGTCTGAAACTTTAAAACAGCTCAGTTGATTAGTGTCGATTGAACCATAATTAGATGTTAGGTAAAGTATCTTTAATTGCTAATATGATGTGCATCAGTGATGTTAAACGCTGAAAAAATCTGCAATTATCTTGACTGTGTTTTCTATCAAACGAAAGATCAGGAAATTGCACTGAGGTAGTATATCACATCAACGCCAGTGCTCCAATGAATGTATCATATTTTTGAGAAAATTGAAGCCCGCTCCATGCATGCTCTGTTTTATATTATATGGATAGACAAGGACTATCCATATAATATAAAACAGAGCATGCACTGTCCTTGTCAATTCACAGTTGCCGTGGTGCATAAAGAATTACTGTTTTTTGCTAATCAATGTAGAATTTACATATACCATTGCAGCATTTCAACAATTCTATAGCACCTGAGTTCTATGGAAGCCCTTGTTGGTCTAGTCTTGAGTGTTCTTTACTTTAGGCTTTACCATTTCAATTACTCTATTGTATTCTAGACAGCACTTTCCCAGAAGGAGTAATCACATTCAATATTAACGAGGATGTTCATTCAGAGCACATTTTCCTGCATTAATAATGCATATACTTGAAATTGCCTCTGCATATATTATAATTCTGTTTATAATCCTCCTCCACAGGTATGCAAGGTGCAGTGACTGGACACATCCAAACCATTTATTTTCTGCCCTCATTGTAAACATTTAATTGGAAAAAAAATTGTGACAAAATACAGTCACATCCTTGCTCTGTTTGCAGATTTGGCACGGCTTATACATACCCAACACTCTTAGAGGTTACATCTACAGGGGTTAGACAATGAAACTGAAACACCTCTCATTTTAGACCACAATAATTTATTAGTATGGTGTAGGGCCTC
>JAOVVG010000035.1:227503-238238 GCA_028566375.1 Leptodoras nelsoni | reverse complement strand
TTTTTTTGTCTTATAAATCATAAAGTGTCAAAAATAAGAATGAGGAATTCATTCTGGGACAGATACACTAAAACCTGCTGTACTGATTCAGGGTTTTGGTATGAAAATGCGTAGCCTTTCATCTTTGTATATAAAGGGATGAAAGGCTCCTCTGGCCATCCAGTTACTCATTGAAATTGGGCTGATAACTCCAAAGATCATTTGGAGACAAAGAGAAGGGATCAGTACAGATGGCACATCAAGGGGGAGACGTGGTTCTGTTCACATTGATTTTCCATAGTGCTTAACTGCTGCTCCGGTTTCTGACTACATAAACGTGAGGAAGGATAAAGTATATATTCAATAACTCTTACCAGAGATATAACCTTGACAAGAATGCAACACTCTAAAATTATGAATGGTGAAACTATGAAATGTTTACAAGACTATTTTTGGTCTGCTAGTGTACGCTCTTATTTTTCTGTACAATGTACAGATTGCATGACAGTTTAGTAGCTTTAGTAGTTTTGTCACTGTTGATGTATGAATATTCTGCATATCTATCTGTGTATGTGTCATTAACAGAAACAGACCTTTAACTACAGTCACGAGTTCTCAGAGTGTCTCAACTTAACACTGTCCGCTGAAATGCTGTGTGTCATGGTTGCAGTTAAGAAGACATGAAAAACATATTGCTATCAATGTGTAAAATCAGCCACAAAGCAGAGCCATCTTGACACATACAATATGAAATCTTTAAAGGGTCAACGATAATGATTTAGGTTTAGGACACTGCATGATAAAAGTTCCACTACGACCCTGTCTCTTTGAATTTAGAAATGCTTCTGAGCAAGCCAAAGAGCTACCGTTTTGTGTTTCTGTGAATGTCTGTGACATTTGGCCACTTTATCTACCTGTAATAAATTGAACAGTTCACATGAATTGAGCTGTAACGTAATTGTTCAGTGAGTTGATTATAACACTATTTTAGCACGTCAAACGCCCTTGACATCATATCACTTTATTAACCAACTGCTGCTGGTACTGCAGGCCAACCAACTGGCTGATTTAGCTGGCAGAGCTTCTGTCTGCTTGCTGGGCTGAAGTGGAGATGCTATTACCCCCCACTGAAACACTGCATCAACTTGCTCACAGCAGAGGGTTTTTTTTCATCCAAGAGAAAAGCATCAAATACAAAAAGGACAGCATGAATGCATTTTTCTGAGAACTGGACACGAGTGCTTTCCACAAAGGATAGAAAGGATAGAGAATAGAGTAAATGGAAAGAAGGGAGGTAAATATAGAGATCTGCCAAATATATACCACTGTTCGCAGATTATCACATGCTGGCGGATTGCACACGATCTGATACATCTGAAATCCTGCTTCTAAAATATAATAAGTCAGGGCTATATCTTACTTTCTGGCCCTTCTATACTGCCCTGCAGCATGTTGTGTGTGTATCAGGGTCATCTGGGATCAGGTTTTATACTGCAGTAGTCAGATGTTTTGGATTACTAGGCTGCAAAAAAAGACTGCTTTCTGTAGGTTCCTATAATATGTAGTTATTTATATACCAAAAAAATATCAAAGATTGAGCTGGCAGTACTAAATGTAACAATATCTCTACTACACCCATCTCCAAGCTATCAGAAAATATTTCAAATAGAAACTGCAGACAAACAGGACACCAGAGCTTTCAGCGACAGGGACTTGTCTGCCTAGCTTCATGCTTAAAAGGCATTTTCATGACTTGTCTGGTTGCTCAGGCGGCGGACGGATACCGCTAATGGAGCAGTGGTGACTACTTGCACACTATCACTGTCACTAAAATCAGGTCAGTAAAAATCATCGGCCCGGTTTGTTTCACTGCATTTTTTTTTTTCTGGACATGTGCAGTCAGATTAATTATGATTCAGCCCCTTTTACAATTAAGGACAGGTAATCCATCCATACACCCTGTAAACTGGGCTGACCCACATGCAGATGACATCACCATTATCAGGTAGGTCTAGTGCAATCTTTAATGAGATATTAATGCTTCTGTGACCCATGTAACTGGAGAGCTGAAGTGAAATCAACATAATACCGGTCTTGCTCTCAGCTTTATGAGTGAGCGTTAAGGCATCTCCCTCACATCCGTAATCTCTCACACAAGGTCTAATTCCACAGCCTTCATTATTTTTCCTTAGTTTATAAAACCACTGATGGTTATTAAGCTAACAATCTAGAAGGATGCTTTGACGCATGTAGGCATGCACAGAGCTTTAATTTAGTTATTATAGCATTATACTTAAATGTGTGTTAGGATAGATAAATCTGCTAAGTTATTTTCTAGGTAACTAATATGTACAGAAAATGTGAAGCCTTAATGATGAAGTAATCAGTGCCATAGTGAAGTGAGAAAGGTAATAAGATGCTCAGCTTGCCTTCTCAACTCTAAGATTAGGTTGGAAGCCATGCATAATTGGTTATCACATAGCCTGTGCATTAAAATGAGGCTATAAGATGATTATTGTCGGGTAGGAAACGACTTTGCAATGCAATCCTAGATTTGTGATTCCAGCTGGTGTATGGAATTCTGTGACCTTGCAATGTACTATCTATCTACACGAACAGACTACATTCTTCATAAGATCTTTTATCGACATATATCGACTCTCTCTGCCAAAAAAACAACAACTTTGATTCAGGTTTTCATATTAGCACAATGGAAGCAGAGTGGAGAAGGAAAGTAGCAGGGTGCAACGCCTTCTAAAAGAATTACCTTGTGTAGATATGAGCCTTGCTTCGTGCGGCACACCGCCCCTCTTCCCACCAGATCCCGCTTTTCCCGTTACAGCATGATCGCCCTGTCCCTCTGAGAACGGCTCCTTTAGCGTTGTCCGAAAGAGCGCGCGGCGACAGGACTAAATAAAACAACACGAATGAGATCCCATCTCTGTGGGAGCGATAGACGTCCAGTTACAAGGAGCCTCTGTGAAATCCTGACTTGCGGATGCTTCTTCGTGTGTCTGTCTCTCCGTGCGTGTCCGCATTACGGCTGCACGCGCCGCTTTAGCGGAGAAAATATCTCGCTGGCCGCTGAAAGCAAACACACAGCGCGACTGGTCTTGTTCCGTGATTGCATCTCAGCAGGCCAGGGCAGATGTTTTTAGCATCTCTCGGCTCACCCGCCCCAAATATGGCCTCCGGTGGTGTCAGTCTGGAGCGGCGGAGCAGGTGTCACATCCGCTCGCTTCTCCGCGCGCCGCCGCTCTCTGACATGATGACAGCGCAACGCAAGCCGCAGCTGGACGTGCGTGGCTTCCGACTAGAGATCTCCGAAAAACCGCGCCGGAGATGTTTAAGCGCTTGTAATTGTTGCTTGCAGCAATGTAGCTAATCCACAATGTTGCTTAGCAGGTTTACAGGAGGGCATGCCATCAGTCTTGTATCCTCTATAGGATACGAATCTGAACACTAATGGGACCACTAAAGCATATTTAGCTCAGATAAATCAAATGCAGTAAGAACACATTAATCACTATCAAGGTCTCAATCCATGCATTAAGATGGTTAATAACAAATGCATTAGTGTTCCTTAAATTAGTCTGATTTTTTTTTACTCGGAGCAAAGCTATACATTTCATACTCCAAAATGAAGAGGATTTATTCATGTATCTTCTTCTTTTCAGTGTGCTTATACCTGCCTTGCTCAAAAAACATGCCAGCATTAGGGTTCCATTAACATATCCAGTTCCACTGGTGTTCCCAGAACCAAGCTTCCCCTCTGCCAGTTAAATTGTGCAAAACATGTACATTGCCAAACTGTGTTTTGAGTTTATGTGCAAAATCCATGTTGTGTGAATCAGCATAATGCACGCTCATGCCGTAAAATAGGCCTCAGAATCATTCTGGAAACCATGTCCAATCCAAACCAGTGCCAATACAGTGTTTAAGGCTGTATTGGCTTTTGATACTCTCATCAGATCAGATGATGATGATGGTAAATGGATGCATTCTTTTTAAAGGCTGATGCAAAATGATTCCCAGAGCAACAACATGCATTTGGATTTCATATTATTAAAATAATGAAAAAGGATTTGGCTTCATGCAAGCTTTTCAGCATCTTCTCTTCCCTTTAACCCTCCCCCTCCTCCTTTACCCACCTCCCTTACCGCGGAGGATTTTGTTTCCTTCTCTGAGGAGAAGGTCAACAAGATCCACCACTCCTTTTCCCCCAGGCTCTGCAACCACCATATGCCCTCACATCCCCTCTCCTATGTCTCTAACCTGCTTCTCTCCTCTTTCAACTGAGGATGTACTACAGCTGCTGACATCCAGCAGTCCCACAAAATGTCCTCTGCATCCCATCCCATCCACGCTGCTACAGACAATCTCCCAGGAGCTCCCAACCTTCATCTCTTCGCTTATCGACAGCTCCTTATCAGGAAGTGTACCATATTCATTCAAGATTGCTAGGGTGATGCCCATCCTAAAGAAGCCCAATGTTTCTTCTCTTCGCTTATCGACAGCTCCTTATCAGGAACCGTACCATATTCATTCAAGATTGCTAGGGTGATGCCCATCCTAAAGAAGCCCAATGTTGATAGCACTAATATCCCTTGTTTCCTCTCAAAAATTCTTGAATCTGCTGTTTACAATCAGCTGTCTTTCTTTCCTCCCAGAACCAATTTCAGGATCCAAACCAGTCTGGTTTCAACCCAGTGCACTCTATTGAAACTGCACTCATTGCAGTGACAGACAAGCTCCATGCAGCAAGATCAGCTGAACTGTCCTCAGCCCTGATGCATCTTGATCTCTGCACTGTCTTTGACAAGGTCAACCCGAATATACTTCTGTCCATCCTTTCTGAGCTTGTGCATCTCTGGCTCTGCATGGAAGTGGTTCAAGTCATAGCTGGAAGTGTGCTTCTACCAGGCAACATGGAGGGGCTCAAAATCCACTCAATGAAAACTCTCCACTGGTGTCCCACAAGGCTCAGTGCTGGGTTGCTGGGAGATGTCATTTCTTCATATGGCTTCTCCTAACATTGTTATGCTGATGAGACTCAGCACATCCTTTCTTTTCCTCCTTCTGATAATCAGGTTTCGGCTCAGATCTCAGAGTGTCTAGCAGACATTTCTTCATGGATGGAAGCCCACCACTTCAAGCTAAACCCAAGCAAGATGGAGCTGTGTTACATCCCAGTAGTTGCTGGTCTTAATTGTGATCTCTCAATTTCCTTTGAGAACACCCTGATAACTACATCTACAGAAGCACATAGCCTTGGAGTACTTGATGACGACCTGCTTTCATTCACAGCTCATGCTGCTAGCCTGACTTGGTCATGCAGATTTCGACCCAGGTACTTGTTAAGTCTCTTGTCATCTCAAGACTAGACTACTGCTACTTCCTCCTGGCTGGCCTTCCTATGCACGCCATCAGGCCCCTGCAACTGATCCAGAATGCTCCAGCTCAACTTGTATTTGACCTTCCCAAGTTCAGCCAAGACACTCCCTTGCTGTGCACCCAAAACTGCTCCAGCCCCTCCCTGCCTGATGGCAATGGTCCTTCATGCTTCCAGTATACCTTGACTTGACCCACCATCATCCAGGACATATGGGAGGCAAGCATCCAGGCAAGCATCATGGCACCAAGGTGGTGGAATGAACTCCCCCTCAGTGTCCGAACACAGGAATCACTTGCTGTCTTCAAACACCTACTGAAGACCAACCTCTTTCAAGAGCACTTAATTGAGCACTAACTCAATTCAACCCAAACTTGGCATCTACTAAAGCTATTACTGCACTTACAGCGGTTATTGTATTTATTTATTGTGTCTTGTTTTTCTACGTTTTGCATAATTTATAAAATTTAGCAATTTATAAATCTCCACAAGTTTTGCATAGTTTATGAGTACTTTCATGTGATCAGGCTTGTTTTGCTTGTACTTGTTTGTATTAAGTGTATGGTTATATTGTATGGCTCATTTTAAGCAGTATCCTACGTCAAAACACCTTGAATTCAGGTCTACCAGCGCTAGCTTTGGATATAATCAAACAGTTAATGACTATGCACTTTTACAAGTCACTCTGGATAACAGCGTCTGCTAAATGCCATAAATGTAAATGTCTATGTAAATTACAGAAGACAACGAATGCTTAAAATATGAAAGCAAAGTAAGCCATAGCCTATTTCCCACAATCACACACCAGGGATAGATCATATTGTGAAAAACAGGAAACATGCTGTAATTAAGCCTCCTTTGGCCAAATTTGTAAAGCTAATTATAATGAAAGGAAAAGCTTTACTGTCTTTCAGGTTCTTTTTTATTGAACTTACTAAGCTGTTTATGCTGTAAGCTTGTTGTTTACTTTTTCTGGTAATTGAGGAACTGAGCATAGGTTAGGGAATCGGCTCTTTTTCCAGTCCTGCTTTTGACTTCCAAAAACATGCCCATATCATCTTGTGGGGGGTCTGCAACACTGCGACTCCACAGTGGCTCCGAAATGCCTAGCAGCTCACGGACGTGTGCCGAGATCTCCTGCAAAAGAGAGAAAGGAGCGACCTCCATTATGAAATGCTCTAATAACTCTTCTACAGTCTGTTATGTATAGTTGTTGTGTCCCCATTCAACTCTGAACAGAAATACCTTAAGTATATTATGAAACTCTGCTGTATTTATTATGATTACTACATACAATAGCTCTGACAAGTCTAATGAAGCGTGGAGCTTTTTTCTTTGACTTCTAAATGCATCAGTGATCTTCATAAGATTTCATTTCCAAAAGTCAGCCAATGCAGCATGTTTCATCACAGTGTGATTAATGTGGTGGTGTTTTAGCACTAATGACAAGTGCACTGTCACTTTGCTAGAGCATACCATGTCCTCAACTAAGTGATATGAATTCATATGGAGTGAGTGTGAAATGAGCGATTCTGTAAACCATAGGGAGAACTCTGAGAACTTGGTCTGATTCTGGACAGGTTCTGAATAGTACTTAGATAGTCAGCCGCAGGCTTCTGAACGCCCAGCCTGGGTAGGAGCTGATGAATAGTCGGGAGGAGACAGGGACGTACAGGTGCAGAAACTTCATTACAAGTAGAGAAATTTATAGGAAGTTAACTCATAAGAAGGTGGAGCTTTACATGTGGTCATTTTTCCTAACCTTCAGTTATTTCATAACTGCATTTCTAAGTAACATCACTTACAACCTACAAAAACAAAGATGTGAAACTTCTTTTATCTAGGTAAAACTTTAAATATAATGTATTTCAGGATAGATGTGCAGATTTTGTTGTGTATGTTGTGGTAGATCATGCGTTCTTACCTTCATATGTTCAAAGTCAGTGATTCCTAATCGTGGGAAATTACAGCAGTTCAAGTAAATCAGCTTTTTGCCAGTGATGAAATTCTCAGTAAAACATGCCTGTGAGCAGTTTAATATACAATTACAACACAATAAGATAAATCGTGATTTTAAGGAGCTTATTACTTTAGGTAATCAGGCTAATTTTCAAAACAATAAGGAAAACATTTGTGTGCTCATCTGTGGCCAGAGTCTGTATTTATGTTTGCCTTGTAATGTGATGTCTTTATTTTTCAGTGTATTGAGTTGTTACAGGAAGAGCACACACTCCTGATGTTTATTTAGAAGTTTTGTATGTGATTCTGCCAAAGAATAACTGGACACTAGTGCCAAAATCGTTATTAAAGAAAAGCTGTCTAGACTCTTTAACAAGAGGGGGAAACACTGGCGTTTTCAAAGAAGTTTTGGCCTGTGCTACATAAGCACAAACAGCTTAGCAAATGTGAAAAATGGACTGTCTAAAATGAGTCTAAAACATGTTTGTGTCTGATTTCAGAGGTCCAGGAGAAATCTGGGTCTCTGCTCAGAATAACCTTATTTCGTTTTCAGGAGAGAAGATAGACCTGACTACTCAAATGCTATCGTCTTAATATTCACAAATCTCTGGGTAGGATGTTTAAAATAAAAATATTTGCTTATTTTTACCGTGTATTGGGGATATCCGAGTGACTCAATCCACTTCGCGACATCCAGGTTGCTCCACTGAAGGAACGCCATTTTTTTAACGTTTGTCGTGTTGCCATGGCAACACTTCGTCCAATGAAAAGTAGTTTCCAAGCAAGTTCATTTGCATAGCGTACGTGCGAGAGAGAGAATGAGAGATCCAGAGAGGCAGAGAAAGAGAGAGAGAATGAGAGAGACAGAGAGGCAGAGAAAGAGAGAGAGAGAATGAGAGATCCAGAGAGGCAGAGAAAGAGAGAGAGAATGAGAGAGACAGAGAGGCAGAGAGAGAGACTGAGAGAGAGAGAGAGAGAGAGAGAGAGAGAGGGAGAGGGAGAGAGAGAGATAGACAGAGAGGCAGAGAGAGAGACTGAGAAAGAGAGAGAGAGAGAGAGAGAGAGACAGAAAGAGAGACTGAGAGAGAGAGAGATAGACAGAGAGAGACTGAGAAAGAGAGAGAGAGACAGAGAGAGACTGAGAAAGAGAGAGAGAGAAGGACAGAGAAAGAGAGAGAGAGAGAGACAGAGAGAGACTGAGAAAGAGAGAGAAGGACAGAGAAAGAGAGAGAGAGAGAGAGACAGAGAGAGACTGAGAAAGAGAGAGAGAGAGACAGAGAGAGACTGAGAAAGAGAGAGAGAGATAGACAGAGAGAGACTGAGAAAGAGAGAGAGAGCGCGCTTGATTAAACAAAATAAATAAATAAATAGGTGTATGAGTTGAAAAATGCAAACATAGTTCTAAAAATATATGATGAAGTGGTAAACTGTAGCAGAGTATTATGTTCCTAACCTGCAGCAGCTCACAGCCTCCTACACTGCAGCTCTTAATTTAATTTAGTGTGTCGGGCTTCATGTAGCGCGGATGCTTAATTGCGTCCATACATCACCAGTCCGCCAGGCGTTGGGCATTCATCAAGCCTACATATTTTTGGTAGGTAATTATTGATTGTAGTGATTAGGAAAAATATTTTCGTTTATGTTTCATCCAGATCATATCTTTTAGCCTACAACATTCTTAATGGGTATAAAGAAGGCATTAGACGGGGAACTGTGGTCATGGCCAGGGTCAGTCCATAATGTATAATGAAATCACGTTCAAAATAATTATCATTAAAATATATAACTAGAATAATATAATAGTTAAATAATAAAATAATAAAATAATGTAATAACAACAACAATAATTATTATTATTCTTATAATTATTATTTATTTAATTTTTTTCTCCAGCTCATTTTCTGCACCATTTCCCCTCTATTTGTGTCTGTGCTCCAAATATCTGGTACCCAAATTTGGTGTTACCTACTTTACAATGTGGTTTATTTATTTATTTATTATAAAGCTGTCAATCATGTTAATCTCAGTTTTTTAACACACATTTTGATTTGCGTTGTACATGCAGGTAGGCATCATAGGGCCATTGAAAATGTTGACTTTATTTGAAATTTTAAAGATGATTGATGTCTCTTCATGTTTCTTATCTAAAGGGAGCTGCAGAGTGCGTAGGGAGTGAGGGAACATGGGTATATCACTTCACCAGAAGTTCTGTTGTGATGCTGCTATGTGATTGGCTGATTTGATTTTACCTCAGAGACCCACCCCGCAATGGAAGGGAAGGAGTTTGTGTATGCGTGATGTGGCTCCGTCGTCTTTGTTGTCTCCATCGACATTAGACTGATGTAACATACAAAAATAAAGCCACCCAAAAAGAGCTACAGCTTCTTCGTTCTCCATTGTTCCTTTCAATCTTTATCAATGTTTGATAGCTAAGGAGCTAGGAGATCCTGACACTGACAGGAGACCAGAGCACTGTGCAGGAGAAACGACAACCAAAACATACATTAAAAACTTAAAATACATGACCAGTTCATAGACGTTATCACATTTAATTCAAAAGTGCCTACAGCGTACAAAATTAAGCTGAACAGTGTTGTTTAATTGGACCCTTGCGATCATGAGTAACGTAGCGGTCAATTTGGGAATGTTTGTGTTCACTGATCGCGCCACTCGTTTATGTACTTTAACTAATTTCTGATCCGTGATCAAATGTTACAGCAGGGACATAGTGGCTGGACCCCAGTGCAGAAATAATTATCCCTGTTATCCCTCAGCCCCACAGACAAATCAAATTTTATTTGTCACATGCATAGTAATACAGTACAACTTGCAGTGTAATGCTTAGACGACGGTCTGCGCACACAAGTTCTTCAAATTCAAAAGTTCCAGATCAATAAATCTAAAATTTAAATGCAAAAAAATACAAAATGTGCATAAAATGCAAGTATACTAAGATACGTTTGTGTATTTATCTTGTGTATTTATCTTATATTTTCAAAAACCATGACGACCAGGAATCAAACCCGGTTTGTTAGAGTAAAGAGGCTGTGAGATACAGTTGAGATAAATGGACAACTCAGAAGCCTAGAGGAGAAATAAGCTCAAAAGTAAAAGCCGAACGCGTGGTCTCAAACAAAAGAGCTTTTATGGATGGTTGGGGGGGAGGGGGGGCAGTAAAAGACAAAGGGCGCATCCTAGAGAAACCTGTGAAGGCAGAGAGAAACTGAAACACCGCCTTAGTGGTTTGCAAGAAAAGCAGGAAGATCGCCGCTGCTCAGGGGGCAGAGAGAGCACAGTGCTGGAAATAAGGGGCAGAGGAAAAGACAGGAGGGAGTTCCTACTATATTACCTCTGACAGAAGTCCTACCCCGGAGTCTCCTCTCTACAAAAAGGAGCTCAATTACC
>JAOVVG010000035.1:120633-141960 GCA_028566375.1 Leptodoras nelsoni | reverse complement strand
CCCTACGATGGATTGGCGCCCTGTCTAGGGTTGTTCCTGCCTTGTGCCCTATGCTGCCGGCTAGGCACCGGCTTCCCCGTGACCCTGAAAAAGAATAAGCGGCCAAGAAGATGAATGAATGAATGAACATTTTATTGTATTGTATATGTCCTTTCATAGAGTAATTAATAGTGTATTAATTTTTCATGCAAAAGTGTTTGTCATCCATTAAAAAACACACTCATGTTTTGTAGGCGTGTTTTTAGTTTACACTATTAAAAAGAAATGACAGCAAATTCTGCAGCAATTAGTTGGCAGCAGGAGTAGTGCTGTCGCCTCAAGGCAAGAAGCACCTGAGTTGGATTCCCAGGCTGGGCCGGGCCCTCTCTATGAGAGGTGTGCATGTTGTCCCCATGTCTGTGTGGGTTTTCTCTAGGAGCTCTGGTTTCCTCTCACAGTCCAGACATGCAGTCAAGCGTATTGATACTAATTTGCCGACTAAACTGTCCAGGGTGTCTCTGTGCATTCCTCCCAATGAGCACTGGGACAGGGTCCAGCACTCCCTGTGACCCAGTGGTAGAACAAGTGGCTTAGATAATGAATGAAACAAACAAATGTGCCTCCTGCTCTAGAACATAAAATCTTAACCACTTAGCTGTAGTTGTTACTGCAAGTTAGCTCATTGGCAGAAGTGGTTGAATGAATGTAATCTAGTTGAGTTAGTTGTTTAAGCTTTGAGTTGCAGATCAGAAGGTTATGTGTTCAAATCCCAGCACTACTAAACTACTATGTCCATGAGTAAGACCCCTAACCTTCAGCTCAACTGGATCAGTTATAAGTAGCTATGGATAGCAGTGTGGCCAGTATGTGCATTTATGTGTGTGTGGGCGTGTGAGTATGTGGGTGCACACATACACTTAATCTTGTGTATAACCTATTTTCTGAAAGTTACGCCTGAGAACTCTCTGATGAGCTAGAATCAGACATTCTCTCTTTTAATCTCCTTTGGAGGCCTATCTATTCGAGCAGGCTCTCCTTAATTACTGTCGCTCCCACTTAGCAGCCTGAGTGTGAGAGCACTACCATGGCAGTAACTTTGAATCCCATCCACTCAGTCATGCTTGGTCATCATAACTAGCTGCCTGTTTCTCAGATCAAAATAGAACATTTTATATGAATAAATAGAAATATTAGAAATAAATCAGATACAGTTAACCTCATCACACTAGAAGCTCACCACCATACACCACTATAATCCTAATTTTGATTTCATGTTATTAAATCATAAATATTTTTTATTTTTAATTATTACAAATTTTCTCTGCAAAACTGTATTTCAGTTGATCTCCTGATCATTCACTCAGTCCTCTTCAGTAGGTGGCGTAGTAAGTAGCCTCGCAGGAAGACTGATCCAGGGTTCGATTCTGAGCTCAGATAACTGTGAATGGAGGTTCCTGAATGGTGTGTATGAGTTTTCTCCCACCTCCTAAAACATGCCAGTAGGTGGATTGGCTAAGATTAATCATGCCTTGGTGTGAATGAGCGTGTGAATGGGTGTCTTTTCTCACGCCCAGTGTTCCTGGAATTGGCTCTGAATCCACCACCTGAATCAGGATAAAGCAGTTATGGAGGGTGAGTGAGTAAATGCTCTTCAGTTATTAATTCACTTAAGTTAATCTAAACCTGAATGGGATGCCAGTCCATCTCAGTTCACCATGCACACACATTCACACATTCATTCACATAAGGGGTAAGTTTTATCATAGCCATATCATCTATTTTAAGAATTAAGATTAAGACAATAAAAAAAGGATTTACGACCTCTGTATGGGAATATCAGCATGTTTTATGCAGGGTGTTGTATTGTAATTAGGGCCTGGGCATATAAGTGCAGAAATGTGACCTGCTCTCAGAAGCTAAAGAGAAAGTAAAAATCTAATATCAAATTAGATTTACATTAGCAGCCTAAAAAAACAGGCCTATATAATTTTTTGACCAGCTGCACCAAATGTGTTGCATATATACAGTACACAACAGAATGCAAAGTACTATACAGAAAACATTGTCTGTCTGTGATTTCTGATCATTTTAATCAAAATTATTTTATTGTATTACTGCAACCATTGATATTATTTATTTATTGGCTTTTAATTACCACAATAAACAGCGTCTTCTGTATAACTACTGCTGTCATATCCAATTGCCCCTCTTCAGCATCTCTATTTATGTTTGTACGTTTCATGCTGAGGGACACAATGCAGGTCCTGGAGAGGAGAGGGCTTTAATTAGTTTCTGTTAAGTTGATTAAGAGGGAAAAAGTTCAGGGTTGAAGCCAGACAAAAGCCACTCTGGCCAGTCGCAGGTGTTCTGAAATGTCTGCCAGATTCTACTGGCCAGATTAAAGTCACTCAAGCCTCTCTGAGAAAAGCCTGTCACACTGCTGCAGAGGGTAAGGAGCTCTTATGGGAAACTCTCCCTTTTTAAAAAGCAACAGACATTTGTCCCTCTTCTTGCCATGAATGTCTAAGATGGTTTTTGATTAATGGTTGTATATAGAAGAGTGAATGTGTTTCTTTATATTCACACAAATTACTTATGTTCTGAAGCACTAGAAGCATTAGTGGCTTGATTCTTCCAATGCTAAATCTAGAGCAAAATTGAGACAACATACACAAAGTAGTTCATGGGTCATTTGGACCTCCCAGACTTCTAAACCTGTCCATGCGTAAATGCAGCTGTGCCTTATTTGTCTCTTTCTAAGGAAAATGTAATCTGGTCAATCACATGCTCAAGACTTACATGGAGTTCTGAGGGAATATCATGTGATCCCCCATTGTCTTTGCAAGCTTTGAGTGCAGAATGTATAGCGTTATTTGACCTGGCATGTGAACACATGAACTGAGACTTATTAAGGCAGACATTGCTCTGTTGTCCTGCAATATATATATATATAGTTTATATAGTTTTCCAAGCAAAGGAGAGTTAAACTTAAACTAAATTGTACAAACTAACTATGGCTTGGCTCAAATGAGGGTATAAGTAAAAATAATACAAAAATATCTAAAATGTAATGCAGGAAAGAGGAAAAGGACAGGAGGGATAGAAAAGCAGAGAGTCTGCACTGGCAGCCCTGGCACACTCAGGACCCCTTACTGTCTGATCATCCTAGGGCCTTTTTGACGGGCGCCAACACAACAGGGAAGAGAGACAATTGGACAACAGCAGGGCTCATGACTGTGCGTGTGTGTGTGTGTTGGGGGGGTGGGCTCAGAGAGAGGGGAAAATGAGGTAAAGGAGTCATAGAGATGAGAGCCCACAGTGTTGAACTCGGAGAACAAACTGAGATGGAATGTTGGAAGACGTGAAAGATGTGATGTTTAAGAAAGTTGTCAAATGGGCAAATTAGGAAAGTGAGTAAAAGGTGGGTGACTATAAAGAACAAACATAGATAGCAAAAAGATAAGCCAAGATGGAGATGAGGAGATTAAAGAGTGTGAAACTGTATTGTAGGCAAAATAGTTAGGGGTGATAACAGAAACTTGGTGGCCAAGGAGGAGAGAGATGGAGAGATATGTGGGGATTGCAGAAGGGCATGAGGGGGAGTTCATTGGGAAAATGTCTTTATCATAGCTGCAGATCATGTTGTTTGCACATTATTCCAAGGGAACCATCTGCTGGAGATAGATAAGCTTTTGAGAGAGAGAGAGACAGAGAGAGAGAGAGGGTGAGAGTTGTTTCGATGGTACAATAATAGATGGAAAATGATAATGATATTATAATATATAATAAATGATATTCATTGCATAACATGGACAGCAAGTGGAATTGGTCTTCTTTTATATTTTTGCACTCACATTTGTACTTTATCTCTGGTTTACCCTCAAGGTGCCAATATTTTATTCTTGTTAGTGTATCATTTGCTTTTGCCACTGTATCATGCCCTATGTCCCAGAGATGCCATTTTTCATCCAAGCATAAAAATGTACAGGATTTACATGTACAGAATGCGGACAACTGAAACAACACTCATTCACATGACCTGTCTGAACCAAAAAATTTTACCTGTGTGTTACTAGAAATTATACCACAACTCAATTTTCTATAATCAATGTGTTAATGAACAGTTTGTATATATACCGTTTGTAATAATGAATTTTCTATAACACCACGGCTGAGACAGTAGTGCCTGCTGCAAGCTTCACTGTATTAATGTGCTCAATCTGATATGTTCCCATTTCATACGCACACACTCGTATGAAAGACGCTCCACATTAACAGATTAAAAACTATGGCAAAGTTGTCTGTGAGGAGATTTTATTTAGCATATTTGGAAGGAGTCTCCAGTGTGTAGCAGATACTGGGCTGATAATGTGGCCCATTGGGGGGTAGAGTGTGAGGTTGGGGGTTCTGGGGGGATTAAGGCATGCCAGTTGGATCATTTTACAGCTGCCGGACCCTGGGCACCCCCTAGCCTCCTAAACAATGAGGATTAAACCCCTCTTGTTCTTAAACTCTAAAAACAGCAGGGTGATGAAGACTGTATCCCTTCCTTTACTCTTAGCATTAAGCTGCACTGGAGGGGTAGGCGAGCAAAGTTTGGGTTTTGGGGGTAGGGGGTCCATCATAAAAATTAATCCCTGAGTTTTTTCTTATTTGCAAAAGGAGATGTAAATGTTTGTATTGATGGTGAAGTATAAAGCAAAAGACTGAAACCAACGTAGTGCAGATAGTAGTTGGTCTTAAGAGTGAAATTGTTGATACTTCCCCCAGGCAAGATTAATCAATTAACCATGTTGCAAAGCTTTAGCCACAAAACAGCTTTCCCAAATGAGATTACCAAAGTTTAGACATGGGTTTACAAGACAGGGCACTTCCACATTTATAACTATTTACAACAGAGAGGTGAACAGATAATACATGTAAATCTGAACAGAAATGTGGACAGAAGCACTATGCACACTATCTCTGCTACATTTTGCATTCAGGTTCCTCGGTACATTAACAGCTGTTACATCCTATACATCCTATCCCATTCTTCTCTTTTGAAACATTGTATAAATAATCTGTAATAAAATAGCAATTGCACTCTAGTAGTGAACAATACGGTTTTCACAAATTGAAAGATTTAGAAGTTTTACTTGACATGGCTCTCTTTTACATTGCATACATCAGATTAATGGTCAGGATCAAGTATAGAATAGGTGTAAGGTTAAAAAGTGGAACCACATGACAAGCCCCTTTGGTCCAGCTGAATTTCCCATCTTAAATCCAGCAGCACGATGGTGATGTGGGGCAGGAGAAAGGCAACTCTCATATAAAAGGGCCTCTTTTGTAGGGAACAGTGAAAAAGACAGAAAGGGGTTTTGCTTCGCCTGTCTTCATGACCTATCAAAGGTAATCAGTGTGTAAAGCCTTCAGAGCATTGCTCATATTGCAGGCTCCCTCTGACAATGGTCCATAACGATGGCCGCCACACTCATCACATCCAATTTAATCATCATGGACAGGTCCACTGAGAGGAGCAGAAGGGGGGAAGGCATGAGAGCTGGGGCTTTGTCCAAACTCTTCAACATTCATGTGGGAATGGATAGTAAGGTGGCACACATTTGGGGAAGGGCTTTGTTTTCCATGTTTCAATCTCTCTTGTTGTTGTTTTTCTGTCAATAAGAACCTGCCTATGATTTCTTTCCTGATAAATGTTTTGTATCTCTGGAATGGCCAGATTTTTCTGAACATCTCATTGTCTGCTTAACCGTGATGAAAAACTTTTGAGAGGATGAATATGGTCCAAATGGTCCAAAACCATTTTAAAAACCTAAATAAAAAAAACACTATATACGCTTAGGTAGAAGTCCTGATGCTCAGAGAGACTGCTATCCTCAAGTGGACTAAAAAGACAAGACTGCCTTTAGTCTCACTGTCAAACATTTTCACACACGTTTCCCACTCTGTTCTCAATCCCATTCCTTCTGAAGATCCAGCCTAAGTTGCAAGATAATATTCACCCGTCCACCCAGATAATGATGGGTTCTTGGCAAGTAAACAGCATTTTCTACAAAGGGATCCATGGCACACTGGTCTAATGGCATTACTTTTGGGACAATTTATCCACTGAATGGTCAAAAGGATTTTGTCTCTCTTGGGGAGAAACTCCACTTTACAATGTTACCAGTATTACAGGGTTTTTACTTAATCTCATATTCAGGGTTTACAGATTATCCCCCCTTTCCAAAGTTAGAAGAAAGAGAGGTAGACTCATGGGCATGTGGTGCTAGATTGTTTCTGTTGCTTTTGGCTATTTCTAGTGACCTGCAGTGTCTGTCCAGGGATCCTGTCCGTCCATGGATCATGTCTTTGGTATAGCATATGATTGGACTAAATATTTTATAAAAATTAAAAACATTGTTTATAAAAATAGGAAAAGTGTCCAAAATTTCAGAGTACAGCTGTGCATTAACTGTTGAGGTAATGATTGCCATCTCCACTGCCCCTTTACCTGACATACAACTCCATATCATAAATAAGTGGGGAAATTTGTTGTTTTCTGTCATAAACATTGACTCCTGTTTCCTCCCATTTGTTGTGCCTTTTCTATTTTCAACCCATGTTGCTTTGTTTTCTCTCTTGATGCTTTGACATTTTCCTTGGTCTACCTGAATGTTTTCCTTTCATAACCTTCCCATTTTGTTTATACTTATAGCTGACTGGGAACAACCAAAATCTTTTCCTACATTCCCTGTTGGATTTCTTTCTTGAAGGAGTTTTACAATCCTTTCCATTGTTTCAACAAGTTGTTTTGTTGGAGCCATGTTTCCTTTCAATTAGCCAAGTCCAACAGCTTGTTAAGGTTTGTCAGTACTGTATTTTAACTGCAGACTAATTCACATTTTAGACTTGTACCAGTAGTTGTTTCAGAAATAAAAATTACAAAGTGATTCCATATTTTGTCCCTCAGCATTGGGTGATTCAATCATTTTCCTCTATTTGTTCTGGAAAAAAAATATGCCATTAATTCCCATATTTTCATTTATTTTTTTTTTGGTATGTTTCAATTAAAAATGTTTGAGTAATAAAGAAATTGTTTTGTGTTTTGTGACTTGTTTATTTGCCTCAAAGCAAAAAAGATGGATGAACAAGTGTGGTGAGTCCAAACTTGCTGCCAGGGGTTGTATATTAGGAAATTGTAGTGAATTAGGAAACATAAAATGGGTTCTACATTTATGACTACACAACCACATCAGTCATTTTGGTAATTCCACTTTCATTTATTGTTATGTTAATGATATTTGTACTTGTATTTGTATCTTATAGATACTCATTATAACAGCCATTTCAAAACGAATAGATGTTTCTCAGAGAACAACATCATGTCTATGATTTAGTTTAAATGATCAAAGATCACAATATTTCACTTCTTTATAATTTATATAAGCCCTTGGCTTGGATTGGCTTTGTGGGGTGTTTCTGCCTCTTTTGGTAACTCTTGTTCAATTTTAGTCATGTAGCACATGGTGAACTCTGAACTCAGCAAGGCTCAACTTCACTTGATGCTTGGAGACCCAATGGCAGAGCCAACTCTATTACCACACAGTGAGAGGCTAATTACTCCATTAGTACTCCATGGAAGCATAACTACACACAGCCTGTCCCTGTTCTCCTTACCAGCCATTTTAATTACCGGTTAATTGTTTACCTTTCTTCCAAGTTGTATGTATCCTGTTGTTATTTCAGATATATAGTTTTTTGTGCTTTACTACTGTACCAATGGAAATGCTTGGAGCATTGTCACCTGTAGGTTCCTGACCATGTACAAACTGTTGCACACATTCATTCACTTATTCATTCATTCATTTTTGGTAACAACAATAACCGCCATCATGGTCAAGGAGGATCTGGAGCCTATACCCTGAGTGTTAGTGCAAAGCAGGTATATACCCAGGATAGGACATCACAAGGGACCAATTCACTTACTGGCATGTTTTTGGGAGGTGGGAGGAAACTGGATGATCCAGAGAGATTCTCACAAGGAAACAAAGAGAACATGTGCAATTCCACACATACTGTAACCCAATCTCAGGATCAATCAAATCCGGGACCCTGGGCTGTAAGAAGAACCACTGTCCGCTGCACCACCTACCCACCTGTGTCCTATTTGTGTGCTTAAAACTCTTGTATTCTTATGTACTGTGTACGTATTATTACTATATTTAATAATTATTATTACTGTGTATAATAACTTATAATACATTACAGTTCTGTGAAATTAGCAGACTCCAGGTGTACAAGACACTGTAAATCTTTATTACATTGTTGATGCTGACAAGAGTTTAATATTTCCATGCAAATTATAAAGAAATATAATATTTCACTGAAGAAATTCATAATTTAATTAAACATTCAATTAGTTAAAACTTAGAATTAATTTGTATCTTTAAATGCAATTTTATGGTATTTGTGGTATTTGTGTGTGTGTGTGTGTGTGTGTGTGTGCACGTGTGTGTGTGTGTGTGTGTGTATGTGTGTGTGTGTGTGTGAGCGCGTGTGTGCGTGTGTGTGGTGGATTTAGGTCGGCTGTTCAAAGACTGGCTTCTTGCATTGTTGGTCTGGAGAGGATTAGGGCAGGAGAATGGACCTTCTAATTAAAAAGGATAAGTAGGCAGAAAAATAGTGGCGGCACATGGAAGGGTAGAGAGAAAGAAAAAAGTGAAGGAGCAGTTTTAAGGAGAGGAGAAGAAAAGAAAAGAGAAGCAGTTTTAGGCATCGCTTCTTCAGACAGACAGCTATTCAGGCCAGATTAACTTTACACTTCACTGTCTCACTCCATCAGTTCTTTGCTCTTGCTATTTTTAATCACTCTATTCCTCAGTTTGTTTTGCAAATACACTGAGCAAATGGAAAAGTTACAAGGCACTTGTCCACTTCTGTTCTTCTGTGGGGCTTAAATAGAATGCATATTTGCTCAGGCTGAGGGCAGGGACAGTAGATGGGCTGACAACTGCAGGATTTCTACAATGTGGTTTTGCCTTTCCCACCTCCATTCCACCCAACTCCTCCCTTCAGTCTGTAGGCCTTCAATTAGGCCACAATCACAAAGTCTCCTTCGCTAACAATCATTCCCTAAAGACAACAAGCAAATATGTACAACAACCATTTACAGCCCCTTAGGTTGTTTGGAATTATAATAAAATGTTTCAGTATACTATTTGATAATATTTTATATTAATGAAAACACTAGGGGGAAACTTCATTTATAAATTAGTGTATAAAGAGAAGAAAGTGTGAAGAAAGTATAGTGAAGAAAGTGATTGCCATGCATCAACCCATCAATTTATTAGGTTTTATAGACCATATAGCATAGTTATACATTATTATTATTATTATTATTATTATTATTATTATTATTATTATTATTATTATTATTAAATATAGTCATGGTAAATATGATCCTGTAGTCTAGTCATTATTTACCATTGCATTCTGTTGTGCTACTAAATATATTATGGGTATATGTTGTCCTCATCTCGTATATTCCTAAACATGCAACGGAAAAGCATTATCATTTTCAACAAAATAGAAATTTTAGGATGTGGGCAATAGCAGATTTAGGAAGTCTGAACCCTACACCTTGACAGATAAAATTCAATTATTCAATTACTAGCCAATTACAAACCTTATTATTAACTATATTATTTAGTATTAACGGTACAGAGACGGGTTAGACACACTGGCATAACGCTCATGTTGGCTTCGTGGACTCCAATAAAACCCTTAACATTGTTTTATCATCTTTACTGGTTTATGAGACCTGTTTAAATATCTGGTTGATCTGAACTTAAGGAGAGGCGGGTAAACCCATATCTACCTTTGTGTATTTGTGTATTTGCATATCGCAGTCAAGTGGGCTGTCAGACAGCCTTTTCCAGGCAGAGCGACGTGGAAGGTGGCAAAGTGTCATTTCACCATTTAAACACAAATATTTGGGGTTTTTATCTGTGACAGGTTCATTAGTCCTGGCTCCTGCTGCCTCCTTCATCTTCCTTTCGATATATAATGTATCTGTAATCTGTCCATACCGTGCAGGGTTATTTGTGAAAGGTGCTCGGGGGCAATGTGTCGACCTATACTCAGTAAAAAAAAAAATAAAGTTATTAAATTATCCTGCTGAGAATAAAATTGCAATATTTCACTGGAGAGTTCTGTGCCAAGTTTGCTAAAAGTATTAAATTATTATAATTATAGTAAGAGAGGAAAAAAATAAATATTTGAAAGCCTGTTATTAGAATTATTAAGCAATGCAGTCAATAAAATATCAGTGAATTATTTTTGGTTAATAAATCATTTGGGCCATTGGGCCTTTTGTATTATTATTATTATTATTATTATTATTATTATTATTATTATTATTATTATTATTATTATCACTGTGGAGTTTGGGAAAAGTGAAATTTTGGGCATAGGGTTTGTCCTGGAGGCGTTAGAAAAACAATGCAGGCTGTTTTGTTTTCATGACGCAGAAAATGAATGAGCTCGAAAGCGCAGTCACGCGCAGCGTCGCGTAATTAGGGCAGCGCGTGCGGCCCAGATTAGCTCGTTAATTTCTTGGGAAAATGCAAAAATGAATTATTGAGCGGATGTGGAGCAACTGGTGGATGATGTCTGGGGTTTCAGTTAACAGACTGCGCGAAGCAGCCGTTGAGGATTTCCACAAAGTAGCCTGTGGTAAACGTTGAAAGGGATTGTTCCCCTTCAGACGCGGTTATTTGAGTCATTTCACTGTTTACTGCACTGCATCCATGTTTGGTCTAAATGCTTTGCAATGCTTTAATAGTTTATATAAATCACGCCTGCCTAACATAGGACTACTTTTGATCTACGATTATTTTTTATATATTCTTTTTTTTTACATTATCAGCCTTTATCGGTGTTTGTAAGAGGGGTAATCGGACATTTGACACGTAAACTAAGACGATGGGCTGTTAGTTTATCTTAACTTTGAATAATCCTTGTTAATCAACACTTTTCGAAAGTCCCGCGTCGAAAATCTAATTACCGGGTGCAATTAATTAAGGGAGAATTATCCAGGGAATGTCAATAATGTGTCGACTAGAATTACCCGAGGTTCCCCACAAGTTTCTTGTCATTTACTAAGCTGTTGTTAGCATTTTAATGACACGAGATTGAAATGTACACGAGGTGGCGATTCAAACAAAATAGGGCTAAACTCGGAGAGCTGGGCCTTACAGCTGGGGCTCATTGTTTATCGCCAAAGGGGCTTTTGTTATCGCCATCAATTATCTGGTCAACAGTAGCCTTTGTCTTTGCAAATGGCTCCCAATCAGTCTGTCTACTCTGGAAACAATTAGCTTGTCTTGAAACCCCATGGCCACTATGTAAATGCAGAGCCATGTTGTAGTCTACCTTAAAGTGGACACAGGCTGCGTCCCAAACACCACTTTAGCGCATGAATACAAATATATAGCACAGTGCAGTGCTTCGTCCAGCGCGTACATCGACAATTAATTAAAAGACAATAAAATACAAAAACATAAATAGGCAAATAAACAAACAAGCAAATAAGTGAAGACTTGAGGAAGTCTCTGTAGGGAATGCTTTGGGTAGAAAATTGCAAAAATGAAAAAAAAAAAAATACTAAGTAGTGTGCTATTTAAATACTTAGTTGACGCCCTGTTTCGTTTTGTTTGTGTTCCCAAAGAAGGCGTGTTGCAATTATGGGATGTCCCGTGGCCCCGCCCCTTTAAATACATACCGCGTCAGCACCTCACTCCCCTGCTCCTTGTCTCGTGGCCTTGTCCTTGAGCACAGACTAAAAAGGAAAACCCGGCCGGGGAGTGTGTTTTTGTCCCGTCTGGCAGCAGTGAACACAGTATCTTCTCAACCAGGAGTGATCATGATGTCCTACCTGAAACCATCACCGTATACAGTGAACGGGCTCAGTCTGGCTACTACTGCGATGGAGTTGCTTCATCCACCTGTGGGTTATCCAGGTAAAAAAACAACTTTACTCATGATTTACACCCGTCACCCCAGCAACAATTATATTATAAATAGGGTTTGGGTTAAAAAAATAAACCGCACACAGCTTTATAACCCTTTTTTATTTCTTTTTTAGTAACTTCTTTCTATTAATCCAGACAAATTTAAACTGCGAATGGGATCCAATTTAGTACCTGTGATTTATTTTTCGATTATTAATAGTTAAGTATTTATTTGTGATTAGGCAGAATTGATGCCAAAATCTGCAAATACTTTTTAAAATGAAAAAATAGGTACATAACCTCCCCTACGGCAGGATAGCCAGCCCCAGTTCCCGACAAATATTTATGGAAATAAGTGTTAAGCTGATGCAATTACAGCACAATTAATTCATTCGTACAAAACACCAGTTCTTTGCTATTTTTCCATTTCTATCTCGTCTAAACATGATAATTGCTTTGTGTTATGGCAGGAGCCCCCCGGAAACAGAGGCGTGAGCGGACGACGTTCACCCGCGCGCAGCTCGACGTGCTCGAGGCGCTGTTCGCCAAGACGCGCTACCCGGACATCTTCATGCGCGAGGAGGTGGCCATGAAAATCAACCTTCCTGAATCTCGGGTACAGGTGAGCAACACATCCATCATTTGGTCCAAAATGTTTAAAATATAATTTGATGTATTTATCTTAAATCTTACCAAAATCAAATGCGATTTTAATTGTGGGGAAACAATCGAATCTAAAAAGGGCAAAGTTATTTTAGTTATTTTAAAATTACGCACTTTAATTTAATAGCGCACTTCATATTTGTTATGATAAAATTCTAAAAGTTATTTTAAGCTTAGTTTTGTTTCAAATGTTCACAGGCTGTATAGCTATAGGCTACATGTTTTACTTCTTAGTTCATGAACATCTACAGTCGCTACGTATAATTAATCGATTAATCGATAACAATCCACCAGTGTGTTAATGTCAGAATAAATATCTATTTTTATTTGGACCTAATTCAACAGGTATGGTTCAAAAATCGAAGAGCGAAATGTCGTCAACAGCAGCAGCAATCCCAGACCAGCACGCAGAACAAAACCAGACCCGTCAGCAAAAAGCCTTCGCCAGTCAGAGAGACAAACCCGGAGAGCAGCAGCAGTGGCCCGTTCACTAGCACCTCTAGCACCTCCTTACCGGGTGTGTCCGCCAGCACGGCCCCAGTGTCCATCTGGAGCCCGGCTTCCATTTCTCCGATTTCAGAGCAGCTCTCTTCTTCTTCCTCCTCCTCTACCTCCTCCTCTTCTTCATCTTTATCCTGCATGCAGCGCTCTTACCCGGTCACCTACACGCAGGCAGCCGGATACAGTCAACACTACCCGGGCACCACGTCCTATTTCAGCGGAATGGACTGTGGCTCCTACCTCGGGCCGGTGCATCACCAGCTGAGTGGCCCTGCATCCACCCTGAGCCCGACCAGCACGAATTCGGTCAGCAATCACCTGAGCCCGTCATGCTCACTCACACCTCAAGGCTACGTAACTTCCGGTCTCGGGATCAGCGCGCCGTCCGACTGCTTAAATTATAAGGACCAAAGCGCTTCATGGAAGTTCAGCTTCAACAGCGACTGCTTGGATTACAAAGATCAAACCCCTTCGTGGAAATTTCAAGTTTTGTAATAACACAAAAAAGACCAGAAATATTAAATTATTGAATTTATTTGATGTGAGTTTGTATAATTATCCCTTCCAAAAATCTATGCCGAGTTTGTCACATATTTTAACTCAGGCTATTAAATTAGATTTTTATTAAGACACAGGGACCAAACGTTAGCCATGGCCACCGGTACAGTTCCTGGCCTAAACCCATCGTTCTGAAAACGTCTGGCAGTCTGAAGTAGATTTTTCTATTACTATTATGCACTATTTTATTTATGACAAGAATTTAAAAATGTTTGTTTTGCTGTAGAAGACAATCACTGTATATAGAAACCTTATTATGCCAGATATTCGTTTTTGTTTTTTTGGGAACTGTAAATTGTCGTAGTCCATTTCAGCAGGTGATCCCCAAGGAACACTGCTGTATGTTTTGATAGACTAGTTGTTGTGTTTGTTTTTAAGTTGTTATTGCTGACGCTAAATTATTCGTGGCTTTGTTAATACATTTTGACATACATTAAAACATTTCTAACTTGAAGGAATCTATTTCACTATTTGTATCTTCTTTATTTTTCATTTTAGATATTTATTTTACTGATATCTACCTAATTAGTTAGCATTTATTCTGAATGACCATGTTACTAACAGGTACAATTACAGTTTTTAGTAGGCTTAAAAATAGGATATGGAGCTGGTAACACCAGCTCATCTTAGGCGAGATGACTGAAACAGACTCATTTACAACTATTTCAGAAGCAGTCTATAGCACTTTATTGATAACACTGAAGCCTGCTTTAACTGAGGCATATAGCATGTATTCGATTTGCTCTCGATTCAAGATGTTCATTCTAAAACAGTCATCAATGCATATTATTATTATTATTATTATTATTATTATTAACGACAACAGTAATAATAATAATAATAATAATAATAAAAATACTGATGATGATGATGATGATAAGAAGAAGGATGAGAAATTCTTCTTCTTCTTCTTCTTCTTCTTCTTCTTCTTCTTCTTCTTATTATTATTATTATTATTATTATTATTATTATTATTATCACTGCGGAAATATTACGATGTCATTTTCCGTACATTTGGCATAATCCCGGATTTGGCACTTCTAAAACAATTCGGTACTAAATTTAGTTTTTTTTTGGTAAATTTGGTAAATTATGTTTTTTTGTTTTATTGTTTGATTCTTTTGTTTTAAGATAAACGTTTTGGTGTGAACTTTGGTGTTAGTGTTTTTTGTGTACCCAACCCTCCCTCTTTAATGGTTTTGCATGTTGCTCCAGAGTCCTGCAGGGGTGGAGTTCAGTACACAGATCAGACAGCTTTCGTTTTTGTCAACCCGCACTCTTAAGCTTTTCTTTAACTCTCTGTGACTGGTAACTAATTGCAGAGTTGGAGACTGAACCAACTGAGGTCCATAGTAAAGTCGGTGTGGATTAAATAATAATTTAAATGTATGTATTTACCTTTTCACTTTTAGATACTGAAGTTCCTTGCTTGCCTTGTTTATTAATTACTTCAATTCCAGTACATTCAATTTTCGTTAATACAACAGACATTTTCCTCAAAGGTTCTAGTTATAAAAAAAAAAACAGATTAAAATAAAATAATGGGAAGATAGAATATTTTGCATCTAGTAGCAAGCCAGACATTATTATTATTATTATTATTATTATTATTATTATTATTATTATTATTATTATTATTATTATTACACGCAGACAACTGGTCCATAAGTGCGTAAGTACCTTTAAACTTGTACAGACTCTATAATGCGAAAATCGTCAAAACAACATTGAAGACAACACTTGTAAAGAAATAAAGAAACAAACAAATAAATAAATAGATAAATAAATAAACAGGATGTGTAGACTTTTTCACTGTAACTTATATCGGATTTGAGCCAAATTTGTTCCGTCTTTTCTTAAAACAAAACCATTGTTTATTCGTTTGGATTAATAAACATTTTGCTACATTGTTACTCTTTTATTTACCATTCTCTGCTATTTAGACTATTAGGATTTCGTTGTGTACAAAAGTTTCACAGAGACGACGGTACTGTCTCTATCTCTGAAATTCAGATCTCTGAAACTGATCAATCAATAAACTATATAAAACAGATGAATCTATATTATACTGCAGCTCCTGTAAGTATCAGTAATGTATTAACCATGAACTCTTTTATTAACAGCCGGCCCACAGTAGCATGCAACCTGGCAGTGAGCGATTTTGGACGAAGACTAAGACTGTGTCTTCTCCTTTCACACGATCAGAGAAAACAAAAAGCGGAAATATAAATCCATTAGAGAATCCATTTCCAAAACCTAAACGAACAACCTGAAAATGATCTCAGAGATCATTAACCATATACATTAATTACTAGACCTAAATCAATATGATTTAGCCTTAAATACACGTGTGCCGCTTTTTGGTCTGTATTATTAGGAAACCTTGCAGACTACGACCAGAAGAGTTAATAATAAAAAACTTCACTCCAGCTGAAAGTAGTCAGGACTCCGATATGTAAAGCTAAAGGCTGAGCGCTGTCGAGAAACGAAAACGGAATAAAAATAAAACTCTTCACGGTATAAATGAACCTAATGCTTTCCATATTAAAAACTGTGAGAAATGATAGTAACATGGTATGCGCTTTCACAGCCCTCAAATGGTCCACTCGGTAAAAAAAAATAAAATCATTTAACCTACTAGACTTCTTTTAATTCATTTGGTTTCCAAAATCACTGAGATAGCCATCCAACATGGTCATCTACAGCTGAAGAAAGTGTAAATAATAAAAATATCATGCAAAAATATCAAGACTGTTGAGTTTTTCTTGCTGTTCCCTTTATAACTTGTATAATCTGTGCTTTGTTTGAGGTGTACTTACTACTTAACAAGCCGGATGTTTACTGTGCACATGCAGACAGAAACGTGTTCAGCCAAAACAGTGAAAATAGGAAAACACTAACTCTGTAAGATGATAATGGGTCTTTTAAAATGTTAAAAAGAATTGCTGTAAAGGGGAAAAGATTTTGAGAAGATAAGACTTTGAGGAGGAACATGGAAACGTTAAAGGTTATGATTAGAACTTGGCTGAACATACATTCAGGATCTGTTCAATACTTGGATCATCATAACGTTTCTTTATAATCAGTGATGGTCCTATTCAGGGTGTTGCTATGCGTAAAGTGTTACCAGGATTGACTTCAGATGCATCATGATCCTGACTAGGATAAAGAGGTTACTGAAGATGAGTGAATGAACAAATATCTTCAGATGGGTCTATTATATGGCATGTGATATGTCCTATAACGTTATTGTAGACTGACATCTAGCAGCTGGGGTATTTGTTAAACTAACCATGTATTACAGGACATAAACATGCAGATGAGAAATTTTTATTTTTAACTATTCAGATTTGATGGTAAAAAAGCATAAAAGAATAAAAAAAGTGACCCACACAGTTCTAAAGGACTTGATTAAATGGTATTGAGTTTTAGGAAGTTTCTAAGATTTTTTGAAGCCCAAGCATGAGACAGATGTGTCATGAGGAATTGTACTATCATCTATACCACCAACATGCTGAATCAAATTTTGAAAAGGATCCATCCATGTATAATGACATCAAACTCTTTAGATAAATTAAAAAAATGCATTTTTCTATAGTTTATGCTAATCTAAGTGTTACTCTGCAGAGTGTCCAACTGACATTTGAGCAGGTGCCCCTGTACACCAGTCTGCTTCACATGTCCACTCCACAGTGTGGTCCAGGCCCATGAACCTTTAGCTCATCAGAGTGTAAGGCCCCCACCTGACCTGGATTACACTATGCTGTCACTGTGATAAATTCATACTAACTTCCATGACACCAGTACACATTGCTTTTTTTCAAGGAGCCATTAAAAATTATATATATAATCTTAATTAATATATTTTTAAGGACTGTTTTTTCATACTTGGATATTATACTGAGATAAAAAATGGAGATGTAAAATAAATAATTATTCCCTGAAATCATTCAGATTTTGTACATGTACACACAGATCCATACACGAGCAGATGGAGAGGTCATAGAGGAGGGATGGTGGTTTTGGGTTTGTCAACAGATGCCCCTTCCCATCCCTCCCCTCTTTTTCTGGCCCACCTGTTTAAGGCTGGAGATAGCTCTCATGTCTCTGTGTATGTCTGGATGTAAAGCCCGTGAATGCTGGCACGTGCAGGTCTGTGGGCCCTCACGTTGGCCTGGTAGTCATTGTGTACACTTTATTAATGAGGAGTGTGTGAGAGTGTTTAGTAGCGTGGATGAGTGTGGCGAAGCCATGCCCCCCTGCCTCCTGAAGCATGGTGAGCGTGTCCCCTCTGCCCCCCGTTGCGACCACACGCCTGGCCACCTGCTCTGGGATTAAGGATACACGCGGATTACACACGTCACAGTGGAGCTACACTACTGAAAATATGCCACACAGAATAACAAAGTCCATTTCAAACTTTCAGTCAGTTTTAATTCCAGTTACCATTTCAAACAGTTCGTTTACCAATCAGTTTATGTCGACTTATTGATTTTTAACAGAAAGATGCATATGTTAAGAAGACAGGAATTATTGAACATCTGGTGATCTTTTATTATTTGTGACTAAAAGGAAACAAATCATGACATGAGCATATTGGTGACAAAATGCCAGATCACCATATTATACAAATCTCACAAAATGTATAGATTTCATTTAAGCAAATTAAAGTATTATAATTAGCACTAAATATGAATGGCCTGAAAATGAACCATTGTTTTGTTAGTGTGGCGCTTTTGTTTGGTGTTTTGCAGTAGACCCCATGGCCTACATTCAGAGACAAAAACATACGAGGAGTTATGAATGAATGATACGGGAGAGGGGGAAGGGTACCAGAAGCAAAAAACAATTGCAACAAACAACACAAACTGGCCTATTTGACCAAATACTGGAAAAACCACCATACACTAAAGCTGGTGTTTTCAAACATTTTGCTGTCTGGGATCCCTTTAACTTAATATCAACTAACTGACAAAATAAATAAATAAATAAATAGATACATCAATAAATAATCAAACAAACCATAGAGCCCTAAAGATTTCTATTAGTTGATCTTTCCATTGCCAAAACACATTATGTTGAAATTATTTATTATTTACCTGTTGTTGTTTTTTTAAGTTTTAGATTAAACCCTTTCAACTCAATGAGCACTCAAAGAGACAAACAGCAATAAGAACTCAAATGTTCTTTTTTCTTTATGCATTTTCACAAAGTGATGGAATTACAATTTCCTAAATTATATTAAAAAAGTCTCAATGATTATAACAGCTTCAATAATGGTGATTCTACAACATTAGCATGAATGAATAAATGGATAAATAAATAAATAAATGTAATAATTAATTCAATTCAAACAAACAAAAAAAAAATCAAACAGCATGGGCAAAGTAACAAAAACAACGTAAAGACTAAAGACAGCCATGACAGTCACCCCTGTTTTTTGTGGCATGAGGGGATGCTGTGCTGCGTGTTCCCCTCTCCTTCCTATATGACCTCTTTAGAAAGTTACTGAAGCATGAAGGAGTAGTTATTTTGTCCTAACTTATTCCACCCTCATTACTGTCTTCTTCTATATCATAAGGAAATCTTACAAAACAACTTAGTATAAAATTGTTGAATTTTTTAGAGTCTTTGTGTGGGGGCAGATATATAATATTAACAGAGAGATAACATTAACATTAACATTAACATTAACATTAACATTTAAAAAAATGTTATTCTTAACACAATATTCAGTAATAGCACTTTAATTGAAATTGACCCCTGACACAGCTCTGACTCTGAATTGCTACTGTCAGACTGTCTGGTGTGTCACAGCGGCTCACATTCTATTACAGTATTTTATGTCATCTAAGTGAAGAATATAAAACAAGCACCGTAGCTTTAAAAATTTCAGTTTCAAAATAATCTCTTTGTCTACAATACAATACTTTGAGGCCTTTCACAGTTAAAGCAGAAGCTTTTCTCCACACATGGTGCAAATCCTTCAAGAAGGGCATCAGTAACAATAACAAAGTCTTCTGTAATTTTGGATGCAAATTGAAGTGATTAGGAATTGTGGTGCTTCAGTGTACTGCACACACACACACACACACACATGCACACAGATATTTTGCAAGAGAAAAGTGTAGAATGAAGTAGATGATGAAAGGGATAAGTGCCCTGATGTCATTTTGCGTCTTCTCCTTAAGCGGCTATTCTGCTCCAATCGGATTGGCCGGTGTGGTCATCAGTTGTAAATGAGGTGCAAAACAGGGAAATGCTTCCTTCTGAGTGCTAATCTCTCTAAATATCTCTCTCGCTCTCTCTCTGTCTCTCTGAGACTTCAGATTAAGGTCCTGACTTTTTCTTTAAACCTGTAATTTTCCTAAAGCTCCTGATTTCTTTCTTTCCAGCATACTATAGTATAAAACTCACCTGTGTTTGTTTACAAGCAAAACAGTGTTGCGCAGTTTTCAAGCAAATCTGATGGAAATTAAAACCTTATAAACAAATTTGCTTGATTTGACGGGCAAACAAGGAGGCTGTACACATATGTGGTTGTGCACACGTAGCTTAAATCTGACACGAGAAAAAACTTTAAAAAACAACACAAATCCCCATTTGTGCTCTTTTTTGTGTGTAAATTTGGTATTTTCTGCAATTTTGTCAGCTGACTTTGTACGCAGTATTTCAGGCATTTTATTTGTGATGGTTAACCTTCACAAATGAACCTTTCACTTCATCTTATTGTGATCCGCTTTATAAACACTTGCCTAATTTATCCTAGATAATGTCAGCCTAATAATCCCTTAAACTCACACATCCCATCTTCAGTTTCAGGCTTACAATATTCACTCTTGTAACTATATACACGTAATTGTATAAAATGGTTTAAAACAAACAAGAAAACATTAAACTGGGATTAATTAAGGTGTGGATCCAGGCCAAGACGTACTACACCTGACTGGGAGATGTTTGTTCCTGTGACCTCTGGGAGTAAACTTGAAGTAAACAACAGCGGCTCACCATGCAGCTGCTCTACATTTACATTTTCATTTACATTTAGTCATTTTGCAGATGATCTTACGCACAATATGTAAACAGATGAAGGAACAACAAACAAAGTACAAACAGGCTCAGTGTGCACGGTGCACCTAATGGATATTTCCTACATGTGAGTGGATCCCTTGGGCCCTGGGCCACTGTTTCCTGGGCCACTGGAAAACTCACTTTGTGACAGAGATGTATAGCTGGTTTATATTATATTAGACTGATTTCAAGATTTGTGGACATAACGCAAGACCATGAATAGTCAGTACGAAGAGGACAGAAAGAAGTATATAATTCATTCATTCATTCATCTTCTTGGCCACTTATTCCTTTTCAGGGGAGCCGGTGCCTAGCACCCAAAGAACTATAGTGGAATAAATAAATGGAAATGGATACAGACGCATAGGGTGCAAGGCAGGAACAACCCTAGACATGGTGCCAATCCATCGTAGGGCACACACTCGCGCACACACTCACACACTAGGGCCACTTTAAAGATGCCAATCAACCTAACGTTCATCTCTTTGGACTGTGGGAGGAAACCGGAGTACCCGGAGTAAACCCACACAGACACAGGGAGGACATGCAGACTCCACAC
>JAOVVG010000035.1:98245-111129 GCA_028566375.1 Leptodoras nelsoni | reverse complement strand
ACAGATATATGAACTTGGTTTTGGCCTCCAGGAGTGAGAAAAGTAAGGAATGCATTAACTTGGCAGAAAGGAGATGAGTACAGTACAGCTGGATATCATATTTAGTTGTCTAAACAACTAAACAGATCAAGTCAGGGGTATTAGTGGTTATTGACATAATGCATCAAATAGGACACACATGCCCCTGGGGAAGAACAAAAGGACAAAATTTAATTCAGTTGTATGAAACAGTCAGGACAAGCAAGAAAAGTGAAAATCAATCATGTTATCTCTTCCTGGTAATATAAAAATATGTTAATTTGAGGTCTCTTCTCTTGCATGTGAGGTAAAGTAGAGCGCATCTGTCTTAACACTGTCTATTTGCAATTTAAAAGCTTTCTCCTGTGAAAAGCTTATAATAGTCATGCATAGTGCAAAGCCTGCATGTGTAGAAGTGATTTCGTGGGTGATTTTGACATTACGTTACTGAAACAATTAAATACGTTCAAGGAGTGCAGTGATGTTCAGATAAAAATATATATATGAAGCATTTCAATTTAATGATAGCACCAAGAACAGCAGAGTTGTTATCTAGGCCCTAGAATAGTACATTCATCATACTGCTTACTATATTGAGGGTTCCCTATGACATTTCGGAGTGTGACACAGTGAGGCATACTTTTCTGCTGTGGGCTCTCCAGGATTTAAATCATATTTGCACATGAAAATAATATATTTTTTATACATATACGTGAAACACTTGTTATATAAAAAAACTGACCTTGGGCCAAAGTTTAGTAACACAACCATGTACAAAAATATTACATCTGGACTTTTTTTTTAAAAACTACTACTGTGTATACTGTAGCTACAACTTCAACTGTCGTTTAAATGCTAAAACAATCATAACAATACAAAGAACAATCTAAAAAATAAAAATCACCAGGGCTACATTTCTCATGACTTCAACGTAAAGCCCTTCAACGACTAAAATTCACCACACAAGCTAGAATCAGGTAGTACACGCTTCAGTCGTTGCATCTCTCCTTTGAGCTTTAGATTAATTCTAGGAATGCTTATTGCTTAAGATGGGGTGTTGTATAACGGTGTTTCCTTTTTAGTGTTAAGTGCAGTGAAAGCAGCTATAACGCACTGAGGAAGCAGTACAAGTGGCCAGAGATGGAGGTAGGAGTCCATCACTAGCATGGACAATTACGCCCTAGATTAAAGGCTAGATGTAAACGTTCGAGAATACATAGGTTCCCACAGCAGGTGCCCATTTTCCTGTCCTGAGATCCTAATAACTAAAATATCAAAGAGATGCAATCTAACTTCCCAAAAACGTATTACAAGCATCCAGAGGCCCAGTAATTAGTATGTATGTAATAGGTGGGTATTAAACTGCAAATATTAAATTGAAGAGGTACTTGGTACTGTAAATTTGTTTCATTTCCACAGATTCTGTCTGGCACTGGTTGTGTACATCACCATCATAAAACAGCAAGTTGGTCAGTAAACTCTTGCTTCTCTTTTTCACTTGGCTGCTAATGTTTCCTTTATGCCTTAGTTAGTAATATAGCAAGCATGGATCTCAATAGCTTTAAGTAACATGTTCTTCAATCAATTAGCCATTTACTTCAAATATCATCAAACATGAAGTGCCTCTGTAACTCATCAGGGCATGCTGAGCTCGGAAACTACTGGCACAGTGCCTGACTGAATCCATGAAAGAAGTACGGTGCTATTACTAGCAAGATTAAAAGTATGCTGTTCACCAGGCTAACTCAGGGCTGCATTCAAATGCAAAATACACATACTGAGTTAAATGTGTGCATATACTAAGGAAGCTACGGTAGATTTGCATGTGATTTCAGCATGTGTATCTACAGTATGAACACACTCCTAAGAAAGCACTCCTATAATTCTTTGTACCCCCTGTGGCTACTTGTCAATCGACAGGCCCTTGAAAGATGAGGCGGGTGAAGCCAGGTGTGCCTGTCAGAGGCGTGGAGCAGAATGGGCATATGGGCTGGAATGCGTGGGTCCCGTGTGGCAGCGATGTCTCAGCCCAGTACTTTGCCGTCCTCTCTGAGCACACATGGCCGCAAGGAACAAAAGAGTGGGTGGGAGCACCTGCATCCACGTAGAACGCAGGTTCACAGCCCAGCCACAAGGGCACGTAGGGCCCCAGTGATCGGCACAGAGGGCACTCCCGTCTGCCGCCTGTACTGGGACCTCCCTCACGCTCACGACTGTGCTCAGGCTTCTGGCCCCAGTCATGTCGGCCATGCACATGGCCACAGGTAAGGTAAGCCCAGGGCTGGCGTTCCTCCAGGCTGTGGCTACGGGGTAGGCTAGGGAATGCCAGTGTGCTTAGGCCCACTGGGCACTGAGGACGCGCTGCATTCAGCTCCAGACGCAGTGCGTCCAAGTGACGCAAAGTGGGTGCTTTAAGCAGGCCTTCAGCCGTGCGCCACAACAACGTTGCACCACACAGGTCTACCAGAGAGCCATCCTTTAGAGCGCTGCTTTCACCCTGTGCCTAAAGTAATAAAAAAAATGTCAGCATTAGAGAAAACTCAGTAAAACACAACATGTAACTTCAAATTTCTAACATGGACCAAACTTGTTTAACAACTTTGCAGAATATACTGAATGTTTGCAGGGTCGTTAGCTACTGATTTGCATGTTGTTGACATGACAGCTGTATCTACAAAAAAAAAATATTTTGTTATAACTATAATAAAAGGTATTTTGTAAACTGTGGCTACGTCTTTAAAAATAATGCTTCAATTCAATGGACTTCAGAATTTGTGACAGCAACACACATTGGTTTTGGATAGACAATTGGCTCGTTGAAAGTTCCTCCTTGTCTGTTGGTTAAAGCCAGCCGCTGCACCTGCTAGACGGCTCAGATTAACATGAGTGTCATGAACTGTGCCTCAAAGAAAATCCAAAATACAAGCAAGCAAACAAACAGATTTCCACGTCTAATTTTACTTTTTGTTAGCTCTTCAGTAAGCAGTCAAGAGCTCCGATTTTGATATCAATGGTATCCAAAGCAAGTATACACAAGACAATATGTCTCAAGATTGCTTTAGACATTTTTCACTGCTGCTCACGTAAACAAAGCACATAGTGCATGTACATGTACCTGCTTATATTTTGGCTTTCTGTTATTTCTGAAGAAATTGTGCTTCCTCTGTGGCCTGCTGTGGGACAGAGTGAAGTCAATGGGTAGTGATATTACTCACCAGCTGGCCACGGATGGGGCCGGACCTGGTCTCTCTCAGAGTGTAGACATTTCCACAGACAGAAATCTCCCTCCACATGCCCTGTTTGGACTCTTCGGGGAAATCTTGTGGATGCATCACCAGTACTCCGTTGGTTGTGAGGCCATCCATCTGACCATCCGGGTTCTTCCACTTTGTTGCTTTTTCCTGCAGGAAGAAATTGATATATGAAGGATTATACAAAATATAAGCAGCAATGTAATAAGATCCAGTGACACACCCTAAACCTTACACAAACATGTGGACACCTATTCTAGATTTAATCCCCTCTGTTATAATAACCTCCAATCTTGTGGGAAGCCTTTCCACTAGATATTGGAGTGTGGCTATGGGGATTTGCACATTCAGCCACAAGAGTATTAGTGAGGTCGGAGTGAAGAGGCCTGGCATGCAGCAGACATTCCAATTCATCCCAAAAGTGTTCAGTGGGGTTGAGGCCAGAGCTTTGTGAAGAACACTGGAATTCTTTCACTCCAAAGTGGAAAAAACATGTCTTCATGGTGTTCGCTTTGTGCATAGGAGCATTGTCATGATTCAGCCCCTTAGTTACAGTGAAGGGAAACTGCATAGCTGCAGCATACAAAGACATTCTAGACAATTGTGTGCCTCCAACTTTGGGGCAACACTTTGGGGGAAGAAGCAGGTCTCTATGCTGTGTCCATATACTTTTGGCCACACAGAGCTCTGTGGGGTTTGGAGGATTCTCCAGTCAGCAGAGCTGCTTCCATGTTTTGAGCAGTCAAGTCATGACCTAAACACAGCCCTCGACTGAAACTACTAAAAGAAACCATGAAAGTTGGAGTTCAAAACCACATCGTAAAAGATTTAGAACATTTCTTTCCTCAACTAAAAGTCTATTTCAAGTTTGGCCTGGTTTCATTTCTCTTTTACATTCATACACACAACTAATAGAGTGGCCAAACCATAATTTCATTACCTATTCCACCAGCCAAGTAAAAGCTTTAGCCTAGGTCCATGTTTTTGTTGCACAAAACCCTAACTGACTACGCTAAAGGAGGTTTGAAGTTAGTAAATATAAGTTAGTTAAATAAATGCATAAAAAACACATTTTCTGTGTAGCAGATGACTCGGACACGGTTATTATCCTTTTTCTAAATGTTTGACGGAGCACATCATGTTCGTGTACAACACAGTCATCAGATACGAGCTCTAGTTCTGTCCTCACATCACATATTATTCATGTGTCTTTTTCCTTGTATGTTTAACCATGAGGAAACTTGCATTTAGTGCTAGAGAAGGGTTATATGACAACATTACAGTCAGTCTTTCCTGATACCTGCATGCTCCTGATGCTGAAAAGGTTGCATGCCTTCCATGTGTGCGGATTAAAAGCATGCAGTGCAGAAGGCAGTGGGATTTTGAAATGGTGGCACACAGTTTAGGTTCAGCACTGAGATACATCACAGCACTCTGAATCACAATTATTTAAAATATACCAAAAACAAAGGAAAGGAAACAACAACTGTTACTGAACAAGAGATTTAAAAAACTCTGGTGGGACACTAGACTACTGAGTCTATTTGACCTCTGTCCAACTAACAATAAAAAAACAATAATCTGGAGATATAAGCTTACTGTCTCTACTTCATATCGACTTTCATTCATTTTCTTTTCACACACACTCCGTTAGTTTTCATGCTAATCAGGAGATGGAAAAAGACGCCAGTGCTTAACCCTAATCCCTTCACGCCCTTGCCCACTTGAGCTCTGTAAGGAAATCTCTCTAGATGCATTATAAAGCGAGGAGTCTGCGAACACTTACAATCCATTGTGTGTGTGGCAATCCATTATTATAACTACATTACAGGAGTGGCACACAGAAAGCAGTCATGCTGCACTCCCTTCTTCTGGCAGCGTGCAGAACATGATGGACAACCATATGCTGCCTGTTTCATGCACTCAGCTTTTACCTAATAAAAAGCAAATCTTAAAATGACACAAATACTTCCAAAATCCTCTGAGAAATACCAACCCCGAGGAAAATGTTTTTGGAGGAGTCAAAGCCGGCTGCGTAAATACGGGCAGTGTAGGGGGGGTTGCGCTCACACACCACCCTGCAGGCGAAGCGCGAGATGGTGCTGGGCGCAACGGAGTCCTCGCTCTCTTTAGATCCTCCTGGTGTATCCGTCACCACAAAGTCTATGGGGCTCTCGGTGGAACGGCCAATCTAGACGCAAGGGCAAACGAAGGGATTTATGACCCGTTCGCGAGCATTTATTAAATACATGGCATTTACACTTTGCTATTATCTGGAATCTTCAATGATACCTGGCTATCAGATTTATTCTTGAGACCATTATTAAATATGCCAAACGTGAAAAAAACATTTTGAAAGTATGTTTTGGTAAACTTGGGAACCAAATGAAGATTCAGATCATAATACAAGGTTAACCTTTAAACAGGAAACATAATTCTGTTATTCTATTAGGAAACACAATTCTATTATAATCTATTCACATTGTGATGTCAGTGTGCATCTTAAAATCAAAAAGCAGAGGAGCCGACGTTGCTGCGTACTGTTGCTACGGCTTGATGCTGGCACCTCTGCGTGTACAGGCTCACTGAATAAACTGTTATATTTTCAGCGTCTCACCTGGAACATATCTGTGTCATCATCATGACAGTATTCCACCACCACAGTCTGATTCCTAGAGAGTGTGAAGGAGATGCTGTGCTGCCCCCTGCTATTAACCGCCTGAAACAAAAGGTCACGCCTCCTCTTTAATTACAGCGCCAGTGATGCATCAGTGCAATGCATTAGAGCCATTTTAATGGGCAGGTGCAATAAGCGTCAGGATGTTCCAAACACCTGGAATGAATCTACTCGTCTTGAGTCTACTGGTGTTAAATCACACTACACACCTTGCTGTCTTGTGGGTTGCTGAGGATGTGCACAGTGCTTGGCTTGACACCATTAGCCTTTGCCCTTCTGTATAGAGCAAAGCGACTCCTTTTCCTCCCCTTATCTCCACCAGGAAGGGAGCCATTATACCTGGAGATGAATAAGCAAAATACACAAATCAGCAAATAGAAAATCAAAATCGTCACAAACTGACATTCCTACTGACAACTGTTGAATTCTACATTATTTCTGACATTATATTATCAATATTTTCATGGCATCTGTGCAGATAAACATCTCACTCTCACTCTCCCTTTCTCTCTCTCTCTCTCCCCCCCTTTCTCTCTCTCTCTCAGCAATCATTGCTGAAATATTTATTACACTCATTTTCCTTCATATTGTCCAGTTTTATTATGAAAAATTTGTTTTAATCAGAAAATAATGGTTTCAATTATGTGCAGAGTAAATCATAGTGACGCTGTAAACATGAATGGTTTATTTTCCTTTATTTTCCCTGAATCCTTTTGACCAGCGGGCTGCTTTCCCTCTGAAACACCCGTGTTCCACTAAAAACACACACAGACACGGAGGAAGGGGTCAGAAACCAAGGAACAGAAAGATGATCGGTTTGTTTATAACAATAAACGTTTGTGCTCTGACAGGCTTTGGGGGCGGAACCTGGCCACACAATGAATGCCACCATGCGTGGCATCAGTAAGAAACGTGTCTGGTCTAGTCGTACTCTCGGAGCTTAGACTCCCAGTCTTTACAGAATAAGCAGGGGAAATTCTTTTCCAGTGCTTGGATTGTATGGCAAGAATAAAAAACCGATGAGAAGCCTTCACTTAAAAGGCTTTCAGATAATCTCAGATGCACGTGGTGCACCATAATAGGTAAAGAGATCTCTCCGGTGTTCCACACGCTCTGGTTCTCAGAGGCATCTGAATGCTTCAGGCACACTAACTCAGTTTGGCATTTAGTCTCTGCAGCCTCCAGTTTGCTGCTGCCATAGAAAGGCTCTTTTGTTCTTTCTGCAGCTATCGGTGACAAACAGCACAACTGAGGCGAAGCATGGGAGACGTTGCAGCACAGACTTTCGCCCTGTTTTCATTTCAGCAGCCCTAAAGGCAATCACAACCTTGTCCTATGAGCTCAAACACGTGATTGTCGTACATTTCAGGTAGTTCAGAGAAACAGAGTTAATAATGAATCTAAATAGCAAGTCAGATTTTGATGCTTGGAATAGGGACGCTTTTCATGTTAAAGTTCAGGTTAGGGGCGGGGTTAGCGATTTCCCTATGAATTGAAATTAATACCCGTTTTTCATGGGAAGAGGTCTGTATGAACACCTGATTTTGTGGTTTGCTGTACGTATATTAGCCAGCTTGTAAAATGTCTACACTGCTTGCAGTGGTGCAAAAGCATTGACCGTGTCCAGACTGGTCAATATGCCGGTTCAGCACTGCACAGTGAGACAGCAGAGACAGCAGAGCAGCACAGCAGAACCAGTGTTTGTAGGAGTGCACATGCGCACATGCACACCCACTCCCTCATACACACACAATGAAATATTCAAATACCTTTCCTCCTCTATTTCCATGCTGACCATGCTGAAAGGCTTGTATATTATTAGGTATTAAATGAAATATCACTAGTCATGCACAAATACAAACAATAACATCCGTCCAAAAGCATGTACGTCTCATGAACAAACCTTTAGGAACAATCCAGAAGAAATACGTGGTAAAAAGTGATTCAGCCAGAAGAAAGATTTCTCTCTGCATATGTGCTACTCCAATTTTCCTAATGCAATATACATTTTATGACCCCAAGTCACAAAGAAATGACCTGCTTAAACTTCAATTCCTGGTAGATGTCCCAAGAAAACACTTCCACCGAAATATTCCTATTAACCCATTACATAATATGGAATTACACTGAATATAAGAACTTGGTTTATATTTTGTGCAATGCAATGCAAACTGTTCACATTGTACTCCAACACAACTCTCTCACGAGGCGCACTGCATCAACCAAACAATGATTCGTTTTGATTTCTGAGTCACAGTACTGTCTGAACATGTCCTGCTAGATAACTCTAGACTGTGACTTCATCTTGATTTATTACTTAGTTTGAACTCGGCAGGTTGTTTGTGGTCCTGAAACAGGAGAACCGAGGACGGCTGATAAAAACGTGACACTCCGGATCTCTGTATCCTGCACAAAGTTTATTAAAACTATATGAACAAACCAAAAGACCACCTACACCAACTAAATCAGCTACCTTTACCAACTATTTCATTTATAGTGTAGCCATAATGGCTTCTTTACAATGGTCTTTAAAATATGAGCTCTCTAATTCCATCTCCCTGACAGTTTTTTATAGCCTAAGATGTATGAGAAGCATCTATGAAGAGCATTCAGAACAGAAGAAAAGCACGGCATGGAGTTTTATGGCATGGAGTTTTATCAAGCCTCAAAACGTGCCAACAGCTGAGAGTTGATTTCCATAATAATGAGAAGCAAACTATGTTTATTCACTACAAACAGGTTAAAATATTTTAACAACTTATCATACTTATACATTATTATATTAATAAACAGAACATACTGGGGCATTTTTAACTTGTAGCCTGCAGTCACTCTCAGCTATATGTGAGGGCATCAAGGATTGCCCAAGACACTTAGTTAAGGCTGTTATACGCAGTGTTATAACACATTTATAACACGTCACGACAATAATATCGTGGCCACATTCCTTGGTAGATGTGTGCTATAAGTCATGTTACATTAATAAGATGTGATGAAGTGACAGCATGGATCCACCGTTCGAGCCTGACTTTGGGTTCTGTCTGTATGCAGGTTCTCTCAGTGAAGGCACTAAATCAGCTGCCGATGAGCACATTTAAGCAATATTACAGGCGTGTGCTGCGGTATTGAATATCAGCACAGCTGGAGTTGGCCACGGGTAATCACAGGCGTGTTGACATTCATTATAACATCACGGTTGCCAGTGTGTGTGATATTGCTTTTATACAAACGTTTTAGAAGGAAGAAATGAACTCACATTGATGTTTTGTTTATATTGGCAAAAATATTTCCCAAAGAAGCCACAGTGTTGCAATGTAACACACAGACTGACCGACAGACTGTTAGGACTGAGTGTAGCAAAACTGTTGCTAGAATTGTAATACAAACAGAAAATGAAACGCCGTCTTATATAAAATGTCATCACTCTTGGAAAGCCACTTATCCAATCAAATTAGAGGACCACAACTAACAGTTGTATAATTAAAGAATATAGCATGAGTGAATATTCGGCTGTAGGTAAACACAGCCCTTCTGATATGAATCAACAACATGATTGAGAGTGTGATGTGAACAGTTCTACTGAATAAACAAGACATTAACATCCAGTAACTGATATTTAGACACAGCATGGCCAAATTTGTTGTTAATTTTTGCCAATGAAAATAATCCCCAACAAAGCCACAGTTGCCATGCAACACACAGACTGACAGTCGTGAACAGCCAGTGGGAAGTGTAGTAACAGTAACAGGCACAAACAGTGAAATGTGCCAGTGCAGTTACACTAAACATCAGCACTCTCATTGCTTGTCCAATCAGATTCGAAAACCGGAACCAACTGTTTATAATAACTGATTTAAAACCACCAGTTTAACTCACGACCAAGGAGTTCTTTCCCAATTGCCGATTTTTCTCTTGAGAGAAGAGTGTAAAACGGCTTCATGTGAAAAAGGTCTGAATCAAAACGACATTCACATTAACCTATTAACCGCTTAAACACCTGGCTCATTACACAATTACTCACTTAAAGCATTATTCAATAACTACAATTAATGATTCAGTAGCTATATGGAAACTGCCAGGACATATATATTGTAAAGGATTGTGGACACACTGAAGGAAGATTAAAATGCCCAAATAAACGATGATTATGAAATAAAACTGAAACCCGTGGAACCTGATTTCATTACGTTCCTTTCTGGATGAACCGGGTTTTATGGTTTCCTGTTTACTGAACATGGTATTCCCTGTTCCTGTGTGGAAAATGTTAGCTAAAAATAGCTACATAATGAACCACATTTTCACCCTCCATTTTTACCTCCAACGTTCTTCTAAACAGGACTGAGAATTCACCAGTATTTCAAATACATTCCGATGCACAGCAGTTGTAATATGGTCTTTCTTTTTTTTCAGTAGAAAACCATAATAAGTATAAATGTGTGTTTTACATATATAAAACACACACACACCATCATCCTTCCCCACTGCACTAATCAAACTGAACACTTATTAGCAGGTAATTAGTAGGCTGTGTACATCTTTATAATAAATCTATCAAATACACAATACACATTATGCACAGTATTTCATGCACATTCTACTCATTGTCTGCATGGCATGGCTTATCTCAAACTGCTCAGAGAAGCCATAACTATAATTAAAGAAGTTGAAACAACACACATGGCTTCATTTTCCCCCTGTTTACTGTATCACATCGTGACAGACCTGGCAAAATGACCCACTAATTTGCACTGCCACCCATGGAGCCTGCTAACACCAACAGGAGACAGACTCAATCCCAAAAGATCTGTATATATAATTTCTAGTGTAGTTCTACAGTATTTATAATTTATAATTTCTACAGTATTAGAACTACGCTGCTTATTATATCGCGGTCTTCCACAGACAGCGCCTCATGGGCCAACCATGTCAGTAACTTCTGCAACATATTAGTATGTTATAAATCCTTACAATTTCTGAAAGATGAATATTTACATCTTTGAAGTTGCCCCAGTTTTCAGACTACAGCTGTAAACTGCCCCAAAGCCACTGCAGATTTTTTTACGCCACAATTAAGCCACAGTTTCGTCCCTGTCTTCCATTCACGTCCTTATGTTTTGGTTACAGTGCAACTGTGGTTTTTTTCTACTATCTGTGTCCACTTAAGGCGTAATGTGATTGCTTTTCAGAAATCCTTTGGTTATGGCTACGGTTTTGCCGCTTGACTTTATAGTAAACAGCACTAAAGAAGAAGAGCATAGATTCTAGAGATGGTTTATAATCCCGCCATGTAGCGTCTCCCAGAAGAGGACTGGTTCCCTTTTAAGTGCGATTCCTTTCAAGGTTTCTTCCTCATGTCCTAATGTTTTCTTTCCTTGACACAGTCACCCCTTGTTTGATAGGGATCTAGGGGTCTACATCTGAACCTCTCTTAAGCTGCTTTGTGACAATACATATTGTTAAATGTGCTACATAGTTGAAGTGGACTCACTGTGACTTTGGCTGTACATTTTACTGTACTTTACAGGCAGCAGGCTTGTCTGTTTGCACTGTAACATTTACATTAAACAACTGTAAGACGTATTTACAGTAAACTAAACGGTGTTTTAAAAGTAATGATGCTGGAAAAACACCTTAGCTGAAGTTTCACTCAAGGACCCAAACATGGTGTGGCGTTTTGCCTGCCACGTGTTGGATTTGAACAGACAAGCTTCTGATCCGTTACTCAAAGCCTTAACCACTGAACCACTGAGCCACCACAACTAGCAAAACTAGCGTACACTGATTCAGCCACTTCCACCACTGAATCCACTTGCATTTAATGATTAAAGGGCAGCACAGTGGCACAGTGGGTAGTGCTGTAGCCTCACAGGTTGATTCCCAGGCTGGGAAGTCAGGGTCCTTTCTGTGTAGAATTTGTATGTTCTCCTCATATCTGCCTGGGTTTCTTCCAGGAGCTCCTATAGTCCAAAGATGCACAGTCAGGTGAACTGAAGGCACTAAATTACCCCTAGGTGCGAGTGTGTCAGTGTGTCTGTCCGTGTGTCTGCACTTCCGTGGACTGGTCACCTGTCTAGGGTGTTTCCCCACCTTCTGCCCAGTGCGTACTAGGGACACGCTCCAGTACCCGCTGTAACCCAGTAGTAGGAGTCTAAGAGGCTAAAGATTATATAGAGCAAGATTCAGTGGCTCAGTGTTTCAGGATTTGAGTAACAAACTGGAGCAGTGTAGATCAGTGGTTAAGACTTTGGTCTATTGGCTACAAGCCTGTGAGTCCAAATCCCACCCACAGCCCAGTTGCCACTGCTCAACTGCTCATATAAATGTGATAAATAGAAGCTGCTCTGTATACAGGCATCTACCAAACAGCATACATTATGTTGGGTGCTTGAATAAGGCCCTTAACCCTCAGCTCAGCTGTATACTGCATCAGTTATAAGTCTTTTTTTTTCTTTTAAGCCTCAGCTGGACCAACAAACGTTTTGGTAAGCTGCTCTGCAAAATGCCATAAATGTAAAATGTTTAAATGAGATAAATGTAAGATTATCACTCTGGATTATGTGTTATGTTATACTATGTGTTATATATGTACAATGTTACAATGCTTTACTGTAAATGTGTTAGCTGTTACTTTACTGGGAAACCTGCTGAAAAAAGTACTGTAGAAATGTTCAGCCAATTTTATTACAATACACTATAGTTACATAATCATGGTTTCCTGTGGTGCTTCATTCATGATACTACCATAGTGATTCTATAGTGCTTTATAACACCTGGGCATAAGATATTTAACCCTGAGCTCAGTACATTTACTCCAGTGAATATGATCCTTACTCATTAGTGTAGTCAGCGTTACTAGTGTAGTCTCATTAGTGTAGTCAGCGTTACTAGTGTAGTCTCATTAGTGTAGTCAGCGTTACTAGTGTAGTCTCATTAGTGTA
>JAOVVG010000035.1:37113-48621 GCA_028566375.1 Leptodoras nelsoni | reverse complement strand
CACCCCACCCGGGGATCGAACCCGGGTCCTTCTTGCTGTGAGGCGACAGCGCTATCCACTGTGCCACCGTGCCGCCCTTGGATCAAATCTTTAATTTTAATGAGTGTTTCTCAACAAGAGACCTGAAGACCATCATTATTATATCATGTGCACTATCCAAAATCCCTTCAAGCCCTTATTTCATGAAGTATGGACAGCCAACTCTCCTGTAGTGTTCACTACTTAGCAATGTTCTGTCTTATTGCTCTCTAGATCTTAAATTAGCAATAAGACTTTCCATGTTCACTAGAGATATGGATCTAATGTAAATTTGATTTCACTTCTATCATTTATATAATTTATAATAATTTTGGTGCCATCCCATTCTTGGTACAAATTACAGACAGAGACTGTCAATGTAGACAGTACAGAAGGGTTAAATATTTATGCAGAAATAATCTGATGAAACTTCAGAAACCTGGGGAAGAAACTGCAGCCTAATGAACTCTTTTTGACCGTCCTTAAGATCTCAATGTCTGGAACTGTGAGAACATTCACTAGAACACGAGGTACCTGTATTGGAGGAAACAGAAGGCAGTTAACTGAAGATAAACATAATGTCAGAGATAAACTTTTTACTTTTACTTCCCTTACTTCTACTTATTCCTTTGTTAAATTTAAAATGTCTTGTAAAATGTAAAATTAGATCAGTTGAACAAAATGTAGGCATTTCAAAAACTTTTGACTGGTAGAGTAGATCAGACCAGCTGTATAGCTACTACCTGACAATCTAAATCTAGTGTATATCCAGTTGGATCAGATGTTAGCTACGGACTGCAGATCTTTTTGATCAAGCTCAAATTTCCTAGACCTCCTGTAGATACAGTGGATTTGTTGAAATTAGAGGTAACAGGTACAAACATGTAGATTCAGTTGAATTTATCTACAGTCTTATAATTCTTATAAAAATGAAATGCACAAACAACTAAATACATAAATAAAGAAATGGGTCCACTGAGTCAACCAAATGTACTGTATTTAGCTAGTAAACGTGTTGACTCAGTTACCACCGTACTACAGCATCATGTTCTGACCTCTTTATGCAGGAGATCCAGAGCCTTCATGAGGTGAAGACTATAGTTCTGTGGTGACAGGGTGTTCTGCATAAATGAGGTAACATATAAACAAAGTGTAAATAAATAAACATTTCAGTTAAAAACATTCAAGAAAAAACACTATGCTTCAGACAAAAAGACATACCTGGTCCATACAATACTGGCATAAATCATTGACCCCAATAAGCACAGTAATCAGCTTCCAGTCCATTTCGAAATCGACATTCTACAGAAAAATATGACAATTTCTATTTTGTAAATCTGTGATCTGAAAAGAAATCTGAAAGGGCTAAATTGATCAATGCTATCTTTAACTAGTGTAGACAGAACAGGATGACCCACTTTCTAAAAAGATATCAAACTGATAAAATGTAGTTTACACTGTTTTGTTACAATAATAAAGCGATCCACCTAACAAATCTATGTCTAACAAACCCAATTTTAACAATTTTCTATCAGCCACAGCAAATAGCATTTAAGAACACAATACTGAGTCCAGATTGTTGCAACCTACAATTTTATTTGCACTGAAATTGTAAGATGAAAAGCAAAAACTCAGTTATAATCCTCACCTCACTGGATTTTAAGGCCTGAATAAGTCTGTTGATCTGATCTACAAGATCACTAAAAGGGAGAAAGAATCCAGAATGGTTAATGTATCTAATATATATGGAAAAATAAATACATAATAAGAAAATTAGGACAAATTGGACAAACCTGGACAAACAAACATAAATGTGGCCAAACTAAATTATGGTTATAGACTGAAAAAGGCAGTTTGTAATGTTTAGAGCTCTCTGTACTCAGCACAGTAAATTACAACTTAAGAGAGACATTAAACTGCATGAGTTGGAAGAAGCAGAGCTGGGGAGCAGAGCTCATTTCTGGGTCAGATTAATGTAAACTAAGGTCTGAAAGGGAGAAACTAGCCAGATAGATATAGATATCAGATATATCTGTGTATATACAGTATGTGTATTAGCTTTAGGTAATATACAAGCTAAAGCTCTCCAAGCTGCCCCTGTTGGGCCCCTGAGCAAGGCCCCTAACCCTCAACTGCTCAGTTGTATAAATAATATAAATGTAAGTCACTCTGGATAAGGGTGTCTGCCAAATGCAGACATGTAAATGTAAATGTAAATTAAGACATAAAATGTGATAAAATGAAACATAACCAACCCCACATACATTTGGAGTCCTGTGCTTCTATTGTGACAAATCAGATTTAAACTCTAGTAAAATATTCAGATATATTCCACCAAAAATGTAAAAGCAGAAGAAGCTGAGAACACTTACGAAGCTAGGGCTCCAGAAACGGCCATGTTGAAGCCGTCCTGCGCTGATACGCCGTCTCCAGTAGAGAAGCCCTGTAGAGATGGGTTAAATTGTCTCAGGATGTCTGTAAAACACAAGATACACACAACTGGTTCAGAAGTGCATCATTTGTTTTTGTATAGCTTTGTGTGAAATGAGAAATGTGTAATGCTACCCATTACTTATTAGTTTATTTAGCTTTGCCCAGCAGGATGGCACAATACTAATATTCTACTGATATTTATATGTTTATTTTATTTAACCAAGTCCATATGATAAATGAACACTTTGAGAAGACTTAAACAAGCACTAACTCAATTCAACACTAACTTTGCATATATTAAAGCTCTTACTACATGTACAGGAGTTATTGTATTGACTATGTCTGTTCTGCATGGTTTAGGAGTAATTTTGGGTAATAGGTCTTGTTTTGCTTGTCCTAGCTCAAAGTACCTTGAGTTCAGGTTTACCAGCATTAACCTTTGACATTCCCAGTTAATGACTAAGCAATTTTCTAAGTCACTTTTCTAAGAGAGTCTGCTAAATGCCATAAATGTAAATACTAGGATTAAAAAAAAAGATGAAGGCATACTGATATCACCTAAAACGTTTCCTGTTACACACACTACATTAAAGAGGAAGATGTCCAAAAATCTATTGTACACAAATTTTCACAAAGTATACAATCAGCCATGTTCTGTGTCTGAAATAACTCATTCATTCATTCATTCATTCATTCATTTTCTTGACTGCTTATTCACTCACTACTGTCAGATTTTATTACTTTGTAAAGCTGCTTTGGGACAACGTGCATTGTTAAAAGTGCTATATAAATAAAACGGAATTGAATTTAACTAAATGACTTCAAACATCAACTCAAACACTGACTACATGTGAGAGAAAGAGACCAGTCAATGTAAATACATCACAGAGATAGTAACAATCTCTATGGATCCAAGTAAATGCTGAGATAAACTCACTTGGCAGTGTTGTAGTAGTGTCTAATGAACGATCACCCCCAATACTGCAAACACACACATGCACACACACAGTTATACCCTGCAAATCATATTGTACACATTTAATCAATCTTGTTTATCACTCATAGAAGACAAATCCTCTGGGTTTTACCTCCACGACACTCCCTTGTATTCTGTACTAAACAGAGTGTAGTTCTGTGAATTTGTCCCGAGTGCAGTCTGGAAAACACATAAAATTTATAAACGTAAATTCAATGACTTTTGTACGGCTGAGCATTGTGAAGATCCTCAGAAACCTTTTACAAAAAATGCCACTGGGTGATAGTGATAACTCATTTATGGATGAGAGATAAAATAGTCACGTATTAAATAACACCGCCGCGGCTGATAAAAGTCAATTAGGCCATCCAGAGACATTCATGCTTTTACTGTATCCCACTACACAAAGCTGTAGAGAGCACACAGTGATGACTGATGACTTACCGTAACAGAGTCTCCAAGGGCAGCAATCACCTTGATATCGGCAGGCCGCAGGTGATGAACTGAACACGTACAAAGCGAATAGTAGAATGATTAAATAATAGTAAAATGATTGCACCCTCAGTTAGTTAACAAGACTGTACTGTTTGTCAAATGGTCATATATATATATATATATATATATATATATATAGAGAGAGAGAGAGAGAGAGAGAGAGAGAGATGTATATATTTATATTATGAGGTGACTAGTAATGCAGCTAAAATTACAGTATAGATTAATAAAATAATAACTAAATAGCTAAATAAAACATTAAACAAAAAGTGCATTGCTGCTTGCTGTTATGACTAAGTAATGATAAATTCACATGGTAAACATCGCCTTCTTTACATCCTTCATGTCCACTCTTCACTGATTAGCTCTTACCTATAGTGCGCACATAGTGTGTTAATAACATTGTGCATTTCTGTACTTGTTTTGTAATTTTAATATCAGTGCAGTTTAATCTTATTAGTAGTAATACTATTATTCTCTCATTTCCTTCCCTGTTTCTCTTATGTGTCTGTCTTTCTGTCTCAGTCACTCTCTCAGTCTTACCCGAGTTGGGGACATTGATCGATGGCTTGGTGTCCTTGCAGGAGAAATCGCTGCCCCAGTTCTGGGTAAGAGAAAGGCACATAATATAATAATAATAATAATAATAATAATAATAAGAAGAAGAAGAAGAAGAAGAAGAAGAACAAAAACAAGAACAAGAACAAGAAGTGGAAGAAGAAGAAGAAGAAAAGGAAAAGAAGAAAATGAAGAAGAAGAACTGGAAGAAAAAGGAGAAACAAAAGGTGAAAACAATGATGATGAAGAAGTGGAGAAAGAAGCAGAATAAGAAGAAGAACAAGAATAAGAACAAGAACAGGAAGTAGAGGAAGAAGAAAGAAAAGAAGAAGGAGGAGGAGAAAAAGAAGAAGAGCAAGAAGAAGAAGTGCAGGAAGAAGAAGAAAGAAAAAATGAGAATATGAATAAGACAAGGAAGAAGAAGGAAAAAAGAAGAGGAAGAAGAAGGAGGAGGGGGAGGAGGAGAAGTGGAAGAGGAAGAAGAGTACATGAAGAATACATACTGAAATTGGAGGTGGAGGAGGCAGTGGGCTTTTATACGTGTAATTGCTGTTCTCAAAGGTCTGAACAAAGGGTGAAGTCTGGCAAAGGACACAATATAGCAAATAAAGTACTAAAACAATGATCATTTTAATCTCTCTCTCTCTCTCTCTCTCTCTCTCTCTCTGTCTGTATGTGTAGCAGACAGTAAGAGCAGTTTTACCTCTGATGGACATTTAGCCTGGAGTGCTAGAGAGAAGTCCTGTTTGTGGGTTTTATTTCCCAGCTCCTCCACCTGGTGAAGAAAAGAAATTCTGAAACTTTGAAGCTGAGCTTCACTATGAACCAGCTAGTGTAACTAACAACATGTTTCAGGAGAAATTACAGTGTCGCTTACTTTTTAAATCAAGCAGTTGTTTATCAGGCAACTTGTTTTAAATTCTATTATTTTCACCGCATTCAGGATATATAGCAGTTACCGAAGATGAATTAATGAAGAAACAGGAATAAATCAAAGAATATTTGCAGACATTCCTCATGTAGCACTAGTGTAATTAAAACTTCCCAGTTATCTAATGTATTTGAAGCAACTAACCATGTTGTTCCACAGAGCACGAGCCATGAGAGTGTGTGCCTTCTGACTGAGGTGGAAACAATCAGGAGAGAAAAACGAACGATCAGGACGCCCATCCTTCAGAAGCGCGAGAGAGAGAGAGAGAGAGAGAGAAAGAATAATGAGAAGAGATAATTGCTTAATAAATGTATGTTTTTAATTGTGTGTGTGTGTATGAGAGAGAGAGAGTGAGAGTATGTATATGTGAGTGTATGTGTGTGTGTTTTTCTAACCAGCATTGGCACTATTACTTCCTGAAGGAAAGGCTGCACCACCACAGTGAAGTTAGAGTGTGTGTCATAACGGCCAGACTCCACCAAATCTCTCAGCATGCTCTGAAACACACACACACACACACACACACACACACACACACACACTTTAAGGGTCCAACTTGTAGTATAAATGCTATATATATAAGTAATCAGGTTCTGATGTACACTAGCACTTATTATTCAGGTTTAACATGTGTGGGGATAATCTTATGTAAAGCCCGCCTCCCCAGTCAAAGAGCTGATGATATTATGAGACATTATGAGACATTATCAAACCTACGGTAAACATACAGTATGTATATACTTAAATTGTATCAAAAGCCAGGTAAAGGCTATAACATTTAATTTTACAAGCAAGTGAAAATAGTGAGATAAAAATGACCTGGATAGTGAAAGCTGGCTAAAAGTGAATCTAACTAGCAAGAGCTAGAAAACAAACTAGCAAACTAGCAACATGGCTGCCTATTACTTGGCCAGTCTGGTAAAATCTACCTGGCAAAATAAATGATAAATAGTGTGTGTAAGCTTGTACAGTGAGCAGAATGTAACCTAACTTGTGAAAGCTTATAGAGAGTAAAAGTAATATGTTCCTCATGTAATTAACTTTAAAAAGATAAAGCTATAAAAATAGGAATATCATGAACATTTATTTACAGTGATCCAAACAGGCTCATGAATTTCCAAATAGCAACCTTGAGAAAATTGTGTCTTGAGACATGAATTGCATGCATTATATCCTTTTAGCCAAATGTGTGTGCTTACTGAAGTGTGCTTTTACACTGCTCTTATAATCAGGGACAGAGGCATCAGGAATGTCGACATTTCACTCAGATGTGTTGGTAAATTACAAACAGAAGTCTCAATAAAATGAAAAGTACAGTGTTGATAACACAAAGACTGTAAACTGAGCTAATATTGCATCACAACTAAGCATAGTTAACATGTTTACATTTAATTGTTAATGTTTCACCTGATAAGCTCTGTTCAGGTCTTCCAGCTCCTGCAAAGCTTCTGATCCATCTTCTGGTGTAACGACACAGGAACAAATCGTCCTACGAAAGCAACAACACAGTAATTATTTCTTCTTATTTCTTTCTGCTTTAAAGGCTCTTCATGTAAGAATCCAAATATCCAATATGATCTACACAGTCATCCACACACTCACCGCACAAGCCATGTGGGGCAGCCCAGAGTGGAGTCCTTGTGCATGGCTCTCAGTGGGGTGATGTGAATAGGCTCCAGCAGATTAACAATAGCACGAGGAACCTGAACATTCAACATATTCACATAGCATATACATTATTCTGTTTATACTATGAAATATATTTATGCAGGAATGTTGATGCTTGTATGTCACTATACTCTAACCCTTATATGTTTGTAAACTATTCAAATTTTTTACACGCTTCCTTTTTTTTATTCTTTCCATGTGAACAACTGCCAATATTATCAAAAGCTCATAAAAGCCATTATGAGATATTCATTCATTCCTGCATTTATTTTAAATGTATTCTGCTCAGGGTGGCATTGGATTCAGAGCCTATCCCAGAAACACTCCCTCCCTGGATCAATGTAGTCCATTGCAGGGCATCATGCACACAGTCAATCATATAGGACAACTTAGAGACAATCCACCTGCAGCCTTCCTCATTGTTGGGACTGGTGTACATACTAATAGTCAAGGATCTGCCATTGGTATGTATACAGCTTTTATGTACACACTCTGATTCCTTTATGATCATTCACATTTTCCCTCCTCCGTTCTGCTTTATATTGATTAGATATACACTGAATCTCATGGCATTTATTCCCGCATTTATCACAGGATCTCAAGAATCTCAGGATTCCTTGAAGTTTCTTCAATTTTTCTTTTTTCCTCCAATTTTGTCGGACTATTCTGTTTACGGTAATTTTTACAAGGATGGATCAAAGGTGATTGGTTAGATTTGCGGCTTTATATTGTACATAAACGTGACATTTGACATCTCACCTCAGCATGGAGGAAGTCCAGTGCTACCTGGATTCGCTTCATAAAGTTTTCTGCAGAATGATACAGCTGTGAATGAATGTCAGAATAAAATGAATGACTGTTTTGCCTTCATGCATTAATGTGTTACACTTGAAGGTATTTTCTGTCATTTAAAACAGACATATAAAAAGGCCCTTATATATTGTCAGTAACGTCACACAATGTTGTGAAATTGAATAAGTTGACAAATGTGAGGCATATTTTTGACTAGAGATGGCAATATACCACTTTGTTTTATACTGATACTGAAACTAATATTGTTTTCTTACAAAAACACTTTAAATGTCTTTTTAAATGAACCATTTCACAGTAAAGAAAATAGAAACTTACACTGTAAATATAATAACATCTAAATATAATAAAATCAATCCTAACAAAAGAAAAACCGTTAAGTCTTTTTTATGTAAATAATTCCAGTCAAAAAACATTTTCTCTTGCAACTAAAATTGCCATCTTGCCATTTGTTACAGGAACTGACATCTGATATCCCATCCACCATACTGGGTATCAGATCAGTGCCATCTATAAACAGATGGACTACAGTCTGTAATTGTAGAACTACAAAGCACATCTATATGGTAAGTGGAACTGAGAAAATGGACAATGAGTGTAGAGAAAAGAAGATGGTCATAATGTTAAGCCTGATCTGTGTATATATAAGAAGAAAGAGGAATATAAGAGGAAATGGACATACTGGATTTTTGCAGGAGTCACAGAAATCATTGCCTCCAATGAACATGGTGATCACCTTCCAGTCTGAATAGAAACTGATACGCTGTCGAAAACAATCAACAATTAACAATAAGCAGAAGTAAGAAACTAATGTTACTTCTTTTTTTTTAATTTTTTAACCTAGCTAGAAAACACTTTAATGTATGAGTAAATAATAATTTATGTATAATACTTAATAATTCACAACTCCACCCATAATCACAAAAGCACTCATCCCTAACCCTAGCACTAACCCTAGGTCCAGTGGGGGTGGCCACATAGACTCCAAGGGTAAACATCCCGGTGGCTTAAAACAGTTCTGAACATCTCAAACATTTTTATTCCTCAATCAAGCCCTTCAGTTCCTTTTTCTAGGCTAGATAACTCCACTCACATTCCCAGTGCAAGCATTTGCCCCAGATCAGTAGGTGAAAATGGACCCAACACATCTGTCCCATAACCCGGCCAGTAGAAATGTTGCCAGCATCACTGCAGAGCCTTTGCCACACCAAAGTGCCCCATGCTTCCAGCAACAAAATAACAGAACCAGGGTAGAGAGACTAACAGAAGGGGTGAACTGTGGGAGTCTTGCCTACAAGGCATACTGGGAGCCGTGCACAACTCTGCCCCTAATCACTGAAGCATTCACCCACTCCCAAGATCCGGCGGCAGTCCCCACAATATAATATAATATAATATAATATAATATAATATAATATAATATAATACAGTTAATGAGTACAGGTTATTCCTTACATCATCAGTCTTCATCCTGTTGACAAGCACTTTCGCTTGACTCAGCATGTCACTAACAAACAAATCAAGCATGTTACCATTTATTATAAATATGATATACAGAAAAATCAAAGTAGAGGAAGTGATAATTAATTGAGTAACACTCACAAGCTTTTGGCTCCTGCCACAGCCTGGTTGAGGAAAGCCTGTTTGCTGTTCTGTTTCCCCTTTCCAACGGAAAATCCAGTAAGCTCCGGATTAAATATGCGCAGGATATCTGAGCAAGATTAAAACTGCTTTATAATACACATCTATTACATATATAAAATGTATACAGTGCATTCTACCAACATTATATCACATGTGCAGCAGAATGTAAAGCTAGTCCTCTCCTTTAGCGTTCGGTCCCACACCACGCTACCAAATTGCCTCCTAAGCTAGAATGCCTACATGCTGGTGAAAGACAGGTGCTTTCTCACACATTACGGCTGAGAACATAACTGCCAGGCTTGTCGATATATCTCATTCTCACAAGTGGTTCAGGTTTGGTGGTCTGTAAACTACATGAATGTGTCAATGAATTCACCAAATATTACAAAAAGTGTTCTGATTTAAAAATAGCTGACCCCACCATTAATGATTTATATAATAATTTATTAAAAGAAAAAATAAGAAAAATGTACTGGGAAGTGTAGTGACCGTAGACAGGTTGTTGTCTCCTCCAATACTGTCAGACACAAAACACAGTGAACATTAGAGTGTGTCAATGGACTGATATGATGATATATCATGACAAGGAAATTGGAATATTAATATACTTGATGCTGTGCTATACTAGTATGAGACTTTTTTAACTGATTTCTACAGAAAAAAGCAGTGTTTCTAGATTATTGAACTGAAGTCTCAAGTTATTGACTTGGTGTTAAATTTCCACACACATCTTTCCAGCCTGGAAACAGTTTTATTCACCTCCAGGATAATCCTCGGTACTGAGTCAGAACGTCCACCAGGAATGTAGATGCAGCACCATTCCCTGCCTACACAAAAGATTGGGACGAATGGAAAAAAAGAGTACACTAGACTATAATGAAGTGTTCTACATAAATATGAATGGTAAAGTGTGCTGTTAGAAGTAAATAAACAGGTGTGGAGACAGAGAGCTGTGAAGGGTTTAATTCTTCTTGTACCCTGTTAATTTGCAGACAATGATCATTTTTAATTTATTACTAAAGGACCTGTTGGTCCTTTAATAGTTTATAGTTTTTTTTATTTAATGAGAGCTGCTCTTTTTCATTTAAAGGGTAAAATTTGTCCTGAAGACTCTTTGGTAAACTGGGTCACCTGTCAGAAATGTTAACAACAATAATCTCCCTACAGAAAATCTCTTTCTTTTTAAGAATATACACATTACTGCACTGTGAAATGATTTTCTTCACATACCCTAGGGGTCAGAGCACAGGTCAGAGCATTAGAGGCAGCACATTGATATATATATCATTGATTTATCTTGCAGATGGCATTATTGCCAGAGCTGCTCATGTAGACGTTTACACCTTCTGACCAGTCGTATTCGGGAATTCAAGTTGTGGTATAAACGGATGTACATAATAGATACAATATTTCAGGCTCAAATCCGAAAGGATTATTCAGAAACTGAAATTAATTAACACAAATGGATAATGGCTAAAGTGTACAAGCTTATAAGTATGCAAAATGTGCATGTGTGTGTGCTTAACAGACCGTTAGAGAATCACCAACTGCTCCCACAACTCGGATATCAGCCGGCCTCACTGCATGCACTATAGAGAAGGGCAAGAAATCCGGTTAGACAGTCTGACAGAGATTTGAAGGATTGTAATTAGAAAGGATATGGTGCTGAATTGTTCTGTTACCAGAAATGAGCAGACAAATTGGAGACAAACATCACTTCCCCATATATAAATCCAAAAACATTACTGACACCACCAGTACTGATTAAGCCATTATTGACCATATCTGACCAGGTCTACATGAACAGATCTGAACTTAGCCTACTTCAGGTCAGATTCAACTACAGTTACACATGCAGTTGATACAATACATACATACAGGGTGGGTCATCTATATGGATACACCTATATGGGCCATCTATATGGATACATCTGTATGGATACACCGTTGTGGGCCAGGTGAATGGCCACCAAGG
>JAOVVG010000034.1:10153175-10158175 GCA_028566375.1 Leptodoras nelsoni | reverse complement strand
CATATTGGCACGATGCATCGTTACAACCCTTACAGGTGACATGATTCTCTCTTTCAGGGTCGTTTACTTTACAGGGTCAGCTTTCTTTCTTTCTTTCTTTCTTTCTTTCTTTTTCATTCTGTTTTCCCCTTTTCTAGCATTCTCTTGAGCCTCTTGAGTCAGTGCTGTGAGTCCTTTAGTTAAAACAAATATCCTCCATTTTCCCCTTACTTTTCTTTTCCTTTTCTTCTCTCTGCCCTTTAGGAAATCTTTAGGAGTCACCCTTGTACTCCACCCATCTGTCTCTTTTGCAGCTTGCATCACGTTTGCTTTTGTTTCGAAGCTGTGGCTCAGACCGAGGTGAATGAGACATGACGGATGACGTGCTTGTGAGGGTGGAGCCCTCTGCTGTTCAAAAAATGACATTAGATACATTAGATGGCATTATAATCAGAGTGCACGTGATCTTGTGATATGTGATATGTCCACGATGCACATCGTCACTTTTTTGCATCGCGATGCATATTGGCACGATGCATCGTTACAACCCTTACAGGCGACATGATTTCTCTCTTTCAGTGTCATTTACTCTCAGCTTTCTTTCTTTCTTTCTTTCTTTCTTTCTTTCTTTCTTTCTTTCTTTCTTTCTTTTTCATTCTGTTTTCCCCTTTTCTAGCATTCTCTTGAGCCTCTTGAGTCAGTGCTGCGAGTCCTTTAGTTAAAACAAATATCCTTCATTTTCCCTTTTCTTTTCTTTTCCTTTTCTTCTTATTATTGTTTTCTTTGATTCATATCTGTCTCTTTGTCCTCTGTGCCAACGCAGACTCTGTGCCCTTTAGGAAATCTAGTTCATTTTCGTCAGTGTTATTTTTCTTTCTTTCTTTCTTTTTATTTTATTTCCCTGTCTCACACTCCATATTTATTTTTTATACTTTCCCCTTTATCTTTTTTTTTTCTTTTTCAGTTTATTGCAAGCCCTGAGAATTTCTTTCAGAAGATGCAAATCTAGTTATTGACCGTCCTCTTTGTCATCTGTCCTCTACTCTGTGTAGGAGAACAGAGGGATGGGAACAGGCCCCTCCTTGACCCAAGTGCTACAGGGAACATTGTCACACCGGTGCCCATAGAAAACAGTAAAATGGGTTGAAATGATGGGAAAAAGATAAGTGTGTATGCGCAGATGTAGGGGAAAAGATGGGCATTTTGTTTCCGCCCTGCGCGTCAGGCTTGTTATCTGCCGGACAAATGAAAATTGGCTCTTGACGAACAGTTAGGGTCCTGATTGCTGCACAGCAATTCAGTTTCAGCAGGAGGTACGTGAAAGAAGCAGCCTGTAATTACGTGTGATAATCTCCTTATTAACTCTGAGTTATGCACCGTCCCACGCTGTGCAACCATTGTCCCACGCCTGGACAGGGGGTTGGACTGGGAATAGGAATGGGAATAGAGGGTTATTTTTGTAAGATCAGCTTCTTGGATCTGGAATCCTGAGTGATTTGCGTCTGGTAGCCGAGGAAGTCCCACCCCCAACCTCTTTTAATTCAATAAGCAGATCTGAGAGCTACTTAATTAAGATTTTACAGGCAGAGACGGCACATGCTGGTGCAGACACGGAGGTGGTGTTACCGTGGTGTCGCCGTGGAGACTGAGCTCAGGGTCCGGATCTGTAATCCACAATGGAGTAGTGGAGTGGATGTTTATGGCTGAGGTTGGCACCCAGGAACTGCGTTTGTGCCGTGAAAAGATACAACTATTACAAAATAGCACGAGTGCATAAACGGCTTAAACCATAATCAGAACTGTTCATGACGTTCATTCAGCCGGTTTAAGAAACAGACAGATTTTATTGTACAGAACAGAAAACCGGCTTCTCTTTCAATTCATGCATTAACACTGGATGTTTTACATGGATACGTTTCTGAGTCAAAGCAGATCTCATGAACTGGGTGTTAATCTTTTCAATGCTAGATTAGATTCGGATAAAGAAACGATTAACAGCCCACCATCAGCCAGATAAACAGATCAAACCTACAGACAGAGAGCTGGAGCTGCGTTATATGAAGATATTAAAAAATGAGCTATGAAGGCATTATACACCTAACAAGTTAAGAAAATGAATTACACTGTAGTGATATATTATTACGCATTTTGAATTTTGAATGAAGTAATATTCATAACATCTTAAATGATTAACACCATAATACACAATGAGACTGACTTTGTTTTGTTTTTTTAAATTCCCTGCAATTATCATGATTTTTTTTTACAGCACACTACAAAATATGACAACTTTAAAAATACTACAATACTTAACACTACAAGACTTTACAGCTTACTGCAAAACTGTACATTGTATTGGAAAACCTTACAACTTACTGTAAAACTTTACAACACACTACTGCAAAGCAGTATGGCATGACAACTGTAATATATTACAACTTACTTTATGACATTACTGCAGAACTTTACAACATGCTTCAAAACTTTACAACAGTTTGAAAAACCTTATAACCTTATAACATACTGCAAAACTTAACAGTTTTGAAAACTACAACAAACTGCAAAACTTGGCAACATACTGCAAAACTTTACAACAGATTAAAAAACTTTACAACATACTGCTAAACTTTGCAACAGATTGGAAAACTTTACAAAATTCTACAACTCTTTACAACACTGCAAAACTTTACAACAGATTGAAAAACTTTACAAAATTCTACAACTCTTTACAACATACTGCTAAACTTTACAACATACTGCTAAAACTTTACAAAATTCTACAACTCTTTACAACATACTGCAAAACTTTACAACAGATTAAAAAACTTTACAACATACTGCTAAACTTTGCAACAGATTGGAAAACTTTACAAAATTCTACAACTCTTTATAACATACTGCTAAACTTTACAACACATTGAAAAACTTTACAAAATTCTACAACTCTTTACAACATACTGCTAAACTTTACAACAGATTGGAAAGCTTTACAAATTTCAACAACTCTTTACAACATACTGCTAAACTTTACAACAGATTGAAAAACTTTACAAATTTCTACAACTCTTTAACATACTGCTAAACTTTACAACAGATTGGAAAGCTTTACAAATTTCTACAACTCTTTAACATACTGCAAAACTTTACAACAGATTGGAAAGCTTTACAACATACTGCAAAACTTTACAACTGATTGGAAAACTTGACAACATACTGCAACTCTTTACAACATACTGCAACTCTACAAGATACTGCTAAACTTTACAACAGATTGAAAAACTTTACAAATTTCTGCAACTCTACAAATTTCTGCAACTCTTTACAACACACTGCTAAACTTTGCAACAGGTTGGAAAACTTTACAAATTTTTGCAACTGTTTACAACATACTGGAAATTCTTACAAACTTTACAACAGATCTTTACAACATCGAACATATATAAATATATATATATAGGAACACAGAAACTGTTCTAACGCATATAACATGGATAATTGCACAGCCTTGGTCATGCCTACTCGATCTTATGAGTCATATTTGATACTTGTGGACAAGTTTTCTGTCTGCTCTGCCTCTCGCTGTCATGTAACTGTCATGTACCTCCGAATGTAGGAAAGTCGTATAAGGGATTCCCGCTTAGTGAATGACTTACCGTCACTCATATTCTTCTGCTTCTTCCTTCTGATACGTCAGAACTAATCTTTCAGACACACATCAGGATGTGCAAGACTGGGTTCTGTGACGCATGAAGAAAAAGGAGAAGAACTTGTTTCCACCTGAGTGTTTAGAAACCGTTAAACGGTCATCCATATTCATCAAATACGAGGTGGCACAAAGGTCAAATCCCCCTCAGTCATTCATCGCCATTGTGAAGAATACAGAATACACAAATAAAGTGATGAGTGATGAAAGAGCGTTAGAATTTCCACATCACGCCGTTTGCTCCCGGGTGTCTCTAATTGCTCCTCTGAGCTTTCCTATTGGATACTCGGTGCTGCCTGCATTAATCCATGAGATTGTTCTTATTATTCCCATGTTAATCTTTCCTTTTCCGCCCCCACCTTTCGACGGCATGGTTGATAGTTTCCTCTTCGTATTTTCATTCATCGTTTTCCTCCGCTAGTCTTTCTCTCGGCAGCAACCTCCGCGGCGCGCGCCTGTCTCCGATCAGATCGGCCCGAGCGGAATTCGATTAGCCGGAGAAAGCCGGAGCGACCTCTGAGGCAGCCATCGCTTCGTATTTACCTCCTAATGCAAGTGATCAGGAAGATTTATGTGAGGAGATGAACGCCGAGAGAGAGCAGGATCTACACACACCATATGGGATGAACAATATGGCACAGGGCATTTACGTTAAGGACATGATGGATTCATAATGAAGTCATCTTTTTTTATTGCCCAAGCGGTGGCACTGTTCAGGGATATGGGCATGGGTTAGTGCTCTGTTCCTGGGGTCTTGAGGAGTATAACAGGGATATCACTGTTAGGTTTTTATTATCATCTATAATCATGATGGTTATAATGAGGATAATATAATCATGATCATTCTAGAGGGAGGACGATGTGCTCTGGTTTGTCTGTACATATTGTTTCATACTTGTGACGAAAATGAACTGAGCTTGTTGAGTGTACTGTATGTGAACTGGTTTTAACTGCAGTGAATAGTGGGCCACCAGTAAACATAATGGTCTCCTCCCAGTTTTCAGCAGCGACTTTAGAAAAGTCAGTTTCTATTCACTGGGTCTGTTTTTCAGGTGAACTATTTGAAACCGCTCGAGTCTCTCCATAGTTAATTCCATAATTCCAGTAGCTTGGTGATGTATCCAGTTATATATATGTACACTAGTGCATCCCAAAAAATTTGAATATAGTGGAACATATGTCGCAGGTTTTATATTCACTGACATATTTCAAGAATTATTTTTTTCATTTTGATCATTATTCTCTTATAGTTCATGAAAAGCTGAAATCCAGTATCTCAGATGATGACCAGTCAGCGGTCTGAACCATGATTGTGGGT
>JAOVVG010000034.1:10025492-10036881 GCA_028566375.1 Leptodoras nelsoni | reverse complement strand
AATATCAATTAAAGAATTAAATTAAAGACTTGTTATACTTTAATAAATTTTAATAACATGAATACAGAGGAATTTCTGAATAAATATCATAAAAAATTAAATTAAATTAAATTCGTTGTGCTGTTTAATACATTTTAATAAAATGAATACAGAGGAATTTCTCAATAAATATCAATTATAAAATTTAATTAAAGACTTGTTATAATTTAATCAATTTTAATAACATGAATACAGAGGAATTTCTCAGTATGTGTAAATAAAAAAATAATTTAAAGACTTGTTATACTTTATTACATTTTAATAAAATGAATACAGAGGAATTTCTCAATAAATATCAATAAAAAAATGAAAGACTTGTCATGCTTTAATAAATTTTAATAAAATGAATACAGAGGAATTTCTCAATAAATATCAATTAAAAAAATAAATTAAAGACTTATTATAATTTAATAAATTTTAATAAAATGAATACAGAGGAATTTCTCAATAAATATCAATTAAATAAATAAATTAAAGACTTATTATAATTTAATCAATTTTAATAACATGAATACAGAGGAATTTCTCAGTACATGTAAATGAAAAAATAATTAAAGACTTGTTGTACTTTAATAAATTTTAATAAAATGAATACAGAGGAATTTCTCAATAAATATCAATTAAAGAATTAAATTAAAGACTTGTTATACTTTAATACATTTTAATAACATGAATACAGAAGAATTTCTCAATAAATATCATAAAATAAATAAAATTAAATTAAATGCTTTGTGCTGTTTAATACATTTTAATAAAATGAATACAGAGGAATTTTTGAGAAACAATGAAAGATGTGTTACATGTTAATAAATTTGAATTTAGAAATAGAAATAAATATAATAAAGAATTGTTGCTCTTTAATTTATTTTATATAATATGAGTACAGAAGGAATTCTTAATAAATGTCAATATTTAAAAAAATAAAGATTTGTTGTCTAAATTAACAGAGGAATTTCTCAATATGTGTGAATAAAAAAAGAAATAAAATTAACGACTTGTCATGCTTAAATAAAATGAATACAGAGGAATTTCTCAATAAATATCAATTAAAGAATTAAATTAAAGACTTGTTATACTTTAATAAATTTTAATAACATGAATACAGAGGAATTTCTCAATAAATATCATAAAAAATTAAAATAAAATTAAATGCTTTGTGCTGTTTAATACATTTTAATAAAAATGAATACAGAGGAATTTCTCAATAAATATCAATTAAAAAAATAAAATAAAATGAAAGACTTGTCATGCTTTAATAAATTTTAATAACATGAATACAGAGAAATTTTTCAGTACGTGTAAATAAAAAAAATAATTTAAAGACTTGTAATACTTTATTACATTTTAATAAAATGAATACAGAAGAATTTCTCAATAAATATCAATTAAAAAATAAATTAAAGACTTGTTATACTTTAATAAATTTTAATAAAACGAATACAGAGGAATTTCTCAATAAATATCAATTAAAGAATTAAATTAAAGACTTGTTATACTTTAATAAATTTTAATAACATGAATACAGAGGAATTTCTCAATAAATATCATAAAATAAATTAAATTAAATTAAATGCTTTGTGCTGTTTAATACATTTTAATAAAATGAATACAGAGGAATTTTTGAGAAACAATTAAAGATGTGTTACACATTAATAAATTTGAATTTAGAAATAGAAATAAATATAATAAAGAATTGTTGCTCTTTAATTCATTTATATAATATGAGTACAGAAGGAATTCTTAATAAATGTCACTATTTTAAAAATTAAATTAACAGAGGAATTTCTCAGTATGTGTGAATAAAAAAAGAAATAAAATTAACGACTTGTCATGCTTAAATAAAATGAATACAGAGGAATTTCTCAATAAATATAAATGTTTTTATTCTTTAATACATTGTAATAAAATGAACACAGGGATTTCTCAATATATGTCAATTTAAAAAAGAATTAAATAAATGAAAGACTTGTTATACTTTAATACAATTTTAATAAGATTAATACAGAGCAATTTCTCAATAAATATCATTAAAAAAAAATAATTCAATTCAATTAAATGCTTTGTGCTGTTTAATATATTTAAATAAAATTAACAGAGGAATTTCTTAATACATGTAAATAAAAAATAATTAAGGATTTGTTGCTGTTTAATAAATTTTAGTAAAATTAGTACAGAAGGAATTCTCAATAAATGTCAATTAAAAAAGTAATTAAGGGTTTGTTGCTGTTTAATACATTTTAATAAAATTAGAACAGAGGAATTCATCAATAAATGTCCATTTAAAAAAAATTTAAGTTAAATTAAAGGCGTGTTGCTGTTTAATAAATTTTAATAAAATGAGTACAGAGGAATTCATCAATATATGCCATTTCTGAGAAAATTAAATTGAATTAAAGGCTTGTTGCCCCCCCTCCTCCCCCCCCTCCCCCTCCCCCCATGTTTAACGGTGTTGCTGAAGAACATCTGGCCGGGAGAGGGTTCTGCTGAGTCGCTGCTAATGGTGAGATGGATTGCGGTGATACAGGAGGATGTAAATCGGCTCACAGCTGAGGCCCGCGCAATCTCCGCAAATAGCAGCGGAGTAATAACGGTCATGTGGTGTAGCAGAGCCAACGCAGGGGCCAGGGGCCGTGCTGTGCTGGCTTCTGCATTAGTGCTGTGGATTTATGTGTGTGTGTGTGTGTGTGTGTGTGTGTGTGTGAGTGTGAGTGTGTGTGTGTGTGTGGATGCTGTGCTGTGCCCTGTGGCATTAGCACTGATAAAATGTGTGGATGGGTTTATTTATGAGCTGGGCCATGTCTCACCCCCACCACCCCCCTCTCTCTCTCTGTCTCTCTCTCCCTCTCTCTGTCTCTCTCTGTCTCTCTCTCTATCTTTCTCTCTGTCTCTCGCTCTCTCTCTCTGTCTCTCTCACTCTCTCCCTCTCTCTCCCTCTCTCAGCAGTCTTTTTCTTATCAGCTCCAGCAGATAGCAATCCTGAGTAAGAACAGCTCTACACACACACACACACACACACACACACACACACACACACACACACAGTGTCAGGCCATGCGTCTGTGTACTGTTATCTGCTTACAGCCTGTGTTTTTCTCAGCGTTGTACTCAGGAACAGAATTTGCAGCCTGCCCTATTTATGAAGGTGAACTTTAGCTCCGCCCACAATCCCTTTATTGTTTTTTATTCATTCTCCTTCTCGGTCTGCAGTTTTGCACTGTTGCACTTCCTGTTTACCAGCTAGCACCGTTAGCATGACACCGCTAGATCGTGAGAAAAACGGGCTTCAGATCTTTAAGTCCTGTGATCCAGCAGGCTTTTAGCAGGCGGCGGTAGCCGTACGCTTTTCCTTTTCCTCCGCTAATCGATGCTTGTTTGCGTTTTGTCCTGGTCATCCAGCGAGAGGAAGATTAAACCCCACGCTGCTCGCAGATGAATAAATGAAAGGTTTAATTAACATGCCGTTATTTGTTTCTTGTAAAAACCTAATTGGCCACCATGGCCCATTGATCCGCATAAAAATTCTTAACCATCTCGATCAAATGAAAAAGAGGGTTATTAGCCATCGAGCGAGCGAGAGAGAGAGAGAGAGAGAGAGAGAGCCTGCTGGAACGTGATCGTCGCTTCAGGTTTAATTAACTACTGAAATTGGCCGCCTCCTCTGATGGAGAACGACAACAAAGTCTGTAACGCGATCACTGTCCATCATCTTCGACTTCATGCGCGATTCTCCTGAGGAGCTGAAACGCGTTTGCTAGCAGGAGGAGGTATCGTATCTCTGTGCTGTTAGCTTTCTAGCGTCAACTTAAACCACAGTAACGAAGGCTCGTCCAATTTAGTAGAAGGATTTAAGCTCCGCCCACTTTCCTCATGACCCAAAAAGCTTGTGTCAATTTCCTTTAGAAAGAAACTTCACATCACATTCCACACTTCCTTTAAGAACGAAAAGGAATACAGAGGAACTTCTCGATAAATGTCCATTAAAAATAAATAATTACTTTTTATTTTATTTTAAAATTTATTTCTCAATAAACGCTAATTTATAAAATAATAAAATTAAAGACTTGTTTTTTTTTATCAATTTTAATCACATTAATACAGAGGAAGTTTCTCAACAAATATAAATGTTTTAAAAAATAAAATTAAATTAAAGACTTGTTGCTCTTTATTAAATTTTTAATAAAATGAATACAGAGAAATTTCCCAAAAAATAAATTTTTTTGAATAAATGACATTAAAGACATTGTAATAAAAATTAATGCAGAGAAAATCTTCAATAAATATATATTTTTTGTAATAAAAATAAAATTAAAGACTTGGTGCTCTTTAACAATTTTAAATAAAATGAACACAGAAATTTCTCAATAAATATTTTGTAATGTAAATGTAATTAAAAAAATTATTTTTAATACATTTTAATAAAATTTCTCAATAAATATATTTTAATACAATTAAAGACTTGTTATTTTTTAAGAATTTGAATAAAATGAACACAGAGAAATTTTAATATATATTTTTAAAGCTAAAATTAAGGACTTTTTGTTTTTAATCAATTTTAATAAAATTAATATAGAGGATATATTTCTCAATAAATATTAATGTTTTACATTTTTTAATTAAATTAAAGACTTGTTGCTCTTTAACAATTTTTAATCAAATGAATACAGAGACATTTCTCAAAAAATATATTTTTAATACAATTAAAGACTTGTTGTTTTTTTTATACATTTTAATAAAATGATTACAGAGAAGTTTCTCAACAAATATAAAATATGAAGACTTGTTGCTCTTTAATAATTTTTAATAAAATTAATACAGAGAAACTTTTCGATAAATATCAATTTATAAAATAATAAAATTAATGACTTGTGTTTTAATACATTTTAATAAAAATAATACAGAGGAAATTTTCAATAAATATAAATGTTTTGAAAGAATTTAATTAAATTAAAGACTTGGTGCTTTTTTAATAATTGTTAACATTGTTAAAAAGCAACAAGTCTTTAATTTTATAAAAAATTTTAAAACATTAATGTTTTCATTTTTAATTGTATTAAAAATATATTTATTGATAACTTTTATTTAAATGTATTAAAAAGAAATTTTTAAAATAAAATTTTATGTTAAAAAATATTTATTGAGAAATTTCTCTGTGTTGATTTTATTAAAAATTGTTAAAGAGCACCAAGTCTTTAATTTTATTTTATTACAATAAAAAAAATTTTATTGAAGATTTTCTCTGCAATAATTTTCTCAATACATATATTTTTAATAAAATGAATACAGAGAAATGTCCCAATAAATATATTTTTTCAAGTAAAATTAAATAAAAAAAATTGCTTAAAATAACTTTTAAGAGGATTAATACAGAGAAGTTTCTCAACAAATAAAATAAAAAAATGTAATTAAATGAAGGACTTGTTGCTCTTTATTACATTTTAATAACATTAATACAGACGAACTTCTCAATAAAAAGCTATTTATAAAATAATAAAATAAATAAAGACTTGTTCCTTTTTAATACATTTGAATAAAAATGAATGCAGAGGAAATTTCTCATTAAATCAGAAATTTTGAAAAAATAAAATAACTTTTAATCATTTTTAATCCATTTTAAAAGAATCAATACAAAGGAATTCCTCAATAAATATAAACGTTTTAATAGATTTTAATAAAATGAATACAGAGAAGTTTCTCAACAAATAAAAATGTTTAAAAAAATTAAATTAAATTAAAGACTTGCTGTTGCTGTTTAATAAATTTTAATAAAATTAATACAGAGAAATTAATAAAGTAAAATTAAATAAAAAATGCTTTTTAATACATTTTAATAAAATGAATACAGAGGAATTTCTCAATGAATATTAATTTATAAAATAATAAAATTAAAGACTTGTTGCTTTTTAATACACTTTAATAAAATGAATACAGAGAAGTTTCTCAGCAAATAAAAATGTTTTAAAAAAATGAAATGAAATTAAAGTCTTGTTGCTGTTTAATAAATTGCGATTGTTGGCAAATTGCTGCGGTGTAAGAGGAATGAAATGCTTCACGTCCGGTGGTCGTGATCGTTTTCCTGTCTCACAAACGTGATGCACGTTTTTAACGTTAACGTTACACACGCTTTCATATTCAGACGCATTTAAATATTCGATCTCTTAAGCAATTAACACTCCAGTGGAAGTTTTAAAGGAATCTGAAGGCACTGTTACTCCTCCTCTTTTAGTCATGGCTGGCCCTTCTGCTCAGAGACTCATGTACATCCTGAATAATGAGTTCAGCCACGGAGAGAGAGAGAGAGAAAGAGAGTGACTCTCCTGGGGAAATACGTGACTTTGCTAAAAGCTTAAAAAGCCATAAAGCAGCCAGAAAGTGCGTTCCCCGATGTGAATTTAATGAAGGTCTTTAGGGAAGCTGTTTGTTTCTCATCCCTCTCTCACTGGAGAATGAGTGTGCAGGCTGAACAAGAGAGAGAGAGAGAGAGAGAGAGAGAGAGAGAGAGAAGGCAAGAGGAGGAGAGGAAAAAGAATGAGAGACTCGACACTTACACCAAGGCTTTAGCATTTGCTGGTCTCCAGAAGGTTATGAGCTCACATCCCAGCCATGCTAGCAGGAGTCTAAAGCGGTAAAACTATAGGAAAGCCTTCACAGATCGCAAAGACTGATATAATCTCTCCAGATGTTGCCTAGCAACGGGAGTGCCTGACTCAGGAAAGGTGTGGTCTAATTAAAGTTGATGAAGCATTTGTACACTTGATCATGTGCTTGGACATCACCACACCTCAGCATCAGCACCTGTCAACCGACTGTCAACTGTTTCATCATTCTTGCGTTTCAGAGGTGATTGCTATGGAAACGAAGGATTCATCTTTCAACTATCTTGAGCCACAAACATTCCTGGTGGGCAGCCTACTCCAAAATCCAACCACTCCAACAATCAGTAGTTGTAGCTCCACGTGTCTGATACGGAGCATAAGGTTTGTGTCTCTCGATGTGCTTTGCCCTTCGTCTTAGCGCCCCCTAGAGTGCTATAGACTCAAAGCGCAATAGCTGCTAAGCTATTTGGCTAAAAATGATGATCCCGTTATGCCGAGTTGTCCTCTAGGAGGGCCGTTGTATTCCCATAGCTCATTAGTGGAGTCGCAGCACCTACCGGATCATGTAAGCACAAATCTAGCCAATCTTCCCTAGCCAATATTTTGGGAAGTCAAGGTTCAAACTTCATGAAATTTCACATCCTGCGTTAATACAACATTCTTTAGATGTCCACCAAATTTGATGAAATTTCATCCATAGGGGGCACCGCAACTGCAACCGATACATTTCAATATCTCAGGTGTGATACTACAGTGTGAACCTTTGTTCCTGTATATATGGTAGGTGTGATATCCAAGCACTCTCTCTCTCTGTCTTTCTCTCTCTCTCTCTCTCTCTCTCTCTCAAACACAAGAAACCTTTTTGCTTTATTGCACCCCTCCCCCCCTCTCTCTGTCTTTCATGCTTGGTGTGTCATGAAACATGATTTTGGCATCTAAGTGATTGTATGAGTGGTCAAATCTCCCCCCATTTCATTTCCCCTTGTTCGATGTCCTTGTCTATGCCCTTGTCCTCACATTTCTCTCTCTCTCTTTCTCGGTCTGTCTCTCTCTCCGTGTTATTAACACGTGTGTGCAGCAGCTCAGAGTCTCTGGTGGCGTCCTCACGCAGCCCATAATAAGCTTTGTGGTCATCGACACCAGCAACAAAAATAAATCATCCTCTCCGAGGTGAGCCAGTTGGGATTTCTGCCCAAATAAAATAAAATTAAACGAAAGCCGCTCTGAGGTCAGCGTGAGGAGGAACGCTGATCAAACTCGTGCAAGTAGAACTGATCCCAGGTTAGTTTTCTCGGTAGCGTGACGAGAGAGTCTGGAGAGAGAGCGATTGTTTACAGCTGTCAGAGCAGGAACTTGGTTGTTTCACTATTAAATGTAACTAGAAACGGATAAAAATGGCATTTGTTAATAGATTGTGTTTGGAATTGTATTTCTTTCCAGAAAAACATTATAGCAAAAATCTGCAAGGTGTGTGTGTTTGTGTGTGTGTGTGTGTGTGTGTGTGTGTCCTTATCTATCGTTTCCTGATTGATCGGAGTCGACGTCCATTCAAGGGATAAATGCTGACGCTTTATCTCTCCATCGCATTAAGGAAAAAGGTGACATCACACAGCAATGCAAAATCACTGAGTATGTGTGTGTGCGCATATGTGTGTGTGTGTGTGTGTGTGTGTCTCCATTGGAAAGAGAAAGGTAATCCCTTTATAGAAAAGTGGGAAGGCAACACATTATTGAAATAATGAATAATCTCCATATCAGCAGAGTGAAATTATTATTAATCCCACAAGGGAGAGCGAGAGAGTGAGTGAGAGAGAGAGAGAGAGAGAGAGAGAGAGAGAGAGAGAGAGGGGGGGGAGAGAGCAGGCATGAAGGACATACTTCTTAATAAAAAAAAAAACAAATTACAAATTCAACCCAGCAATGACTTTTTGGCTGTAAATATATAAAGCAAGGTCTTTATATGGAAAAGAGATGGGGGTCTGCTGTATTGTGGTGACTACAGAGAGTCAGAGAGTCACCTCTCCACCTTCAACTCTGCGTCGACAACTTTGGCGTACAAAGAAGATCCTCCAACCTGGATGGAAGAACATTACGTATATATATACATATATATATATATATATATCATATGATTAATAAACCACGTGTCACACTTTTGATGGGTGCCGTGGAAACGCCACACTCACTCGAACTCCGGTGTCCTGCAAACGCGATGAATCTGATTTGATTTGGGTTGGAGGAAATAGTTAAAAAAAAAACATCTATAATATCTATAATAAACATCTACAAAGTCCTGTGGGTTGCTGTCCATCACCGCGGTGCTGAAACATCACCAGCGCTGTACGTTTGGCTCAGTGTGCGTCGAGCTTTCGTTAAGATACTTGTCTTATAATTGCATTCTATAATTAAATAAGCATGCATAAGCAGAAGCAGTGCTGGAGTTAATGGCTTCAGCATGGCACACACACACACACACACTCACACACTGTTTCCTGCAGCTTTACATTAACTCCTGGTCTCTATACAAGCTGTGTGTGTGTGTGTGTGTGTGTATGCATATATACACTACGGTCCGGTCCTCTTTCCCTCATGTTTATTTAGTGTTCCCGGATATATTGCTCACTGTGCAGTAAACGTCTCCGTCCTGAAGACGTACAGTTACAGCTTTCTCTCCGGCCCTGGAGATTCCTTCTGTAAATGTTAAATAAACACCGGCTTATAGAAAACGTCTCGGTAACAGCGACTGTTATCGACTTGTCTACACTTCTGTGTGTGTGTGTGAAATACTTTGAGGGAAATCACCGAGCTGCTTAGAGACACCACTGATGTCGTTAATGTTTAACATTCCTCCGACGACTTAATTAAATCAGAGAGAGAAAGGTGGGTGGAGGGGGTATGGGGGAGAGGGGGGTGTAATTGCATTGAATCAGTGTCTTTATGGTGCATGCATGGTACACATTCTATACATGCACCTACACACACTGTGTGTTTGTGTGTATGGCTCCAGATGCACCGATTGCCATTAACTGCTTGGGGACCTGCAGGCCATTCAGCGACCCCCATGCCAGTGGGTGACCCAAGAAGGCTTACAAACTTTAAAGCACAGCAGTGGCAATGTGCAACATTTGCAATCTTGCAATTGACTGATAAACTACAATCACTTAAACTTTTTTTTCCACAGTTGCTTGGTTGTACATATATCCAGGCACCTTTGTGGGTTAAAAAGGGTTCAGTTCTTTCCACTCCAGATGCCTTTGTAACACATCTGCAGCCGAGCCCTACCTGAGCCACCGTGTCTGAATCGATCTGAGACCTAAAAAAAGTACTTTGGTTTGGTGTCACTGGGCCCTAATTTTAGCTAGCTAACCTGGCAAAAGCCAAACTAGCCTTTGGGGGATACCCTTGATATAAACTATGTCTCTCTCTCTCTCTCTGTGTCTCTCTCTTTCCTGTCATTCTCTCAGTGAGATGCTTCTAATATCCTGCTGTCCAGCACAATGATGCAATCACTGTGTAACACACACACACACACATACACACACACACATACACACAGAACCATTATTACTGTATAGTTTTATATAATGGGTACAAATGTCATATCAAGGTATCTTATTATTATTAATATTATTATTATTAATAGTAGTAGTAGTAGTAGTAGATGTACTGGAGCCTCCTGGAGAGCCTGAGATCACTAATCCTCTTGCAGCTGAAAGAACACGCATCCCCAAAGCCACGCCCCGAACTCTAGTGGTCTTGTACATACAGTTGTGTTCAGAAGTTTCCATACACTCAACATGGGCATGAATGTATAAGTATGCATACCTTTTCCCAGTCATTTCGTGTAGGAGTCTATCAGCCTGGCACATCTTGGCAATCTTTGCCCACTCTTCCTTGGAAAAACTCTAAGATTGTGCGGGCGTCTCCTGTGCACAGCCTCTTCAGGTCCCCACGGATTTTCAGTCAGACTCGGGTCCAGGCTTTTTCCCAATCTTCTTCTGGTGAAGCCATTGTGTTGATGATGTGGAGGTCTGCTATGGGTCGTTTAAGTGTGCCGTATCTATAACTTTAACCGTGTGTCGATTTCCAGCAGAAAACATCAGGAACTCCTGCATAACTTTGGCTCCAACCCATCTGTAACAATGTGGGAACTGAAGAGTTTGTGATGTTTTATCCTTTGGGGTGTAAAAAAGAAGAGGAAAGCTGAAACTTCTTCATGTAGCATAGTGAAAGAAAATGCATTATAGCGGTCAGGGAAAAGTTTCCTCTATTGCTTGCAAGTACAACTTTTTCTCAGACAGACTGCAGCATGTGGAGTTAACCAAGATCACCAAAGACAAGTGCTGTAACGCAACAGAATGAAATATGCAGTAATTTTGCCTAATATTGCCTTGGCTACCAAAACAGACTCCAAAAGACGAAGGTGAAGCTGAAGGTGTGCTGTGGTATCTGGTCCCGAGACATCAGATCCTTTAAGCCCTGTAAGTTGTGAACTGGGGCCTCCATGGATCAGACTTGTTCATCTGGCGCATCCCACTGATCAATCAGAGTGAGATCTGGGGAATTTGGAAGGCAAGACAACACCTTAAACCCTTTTGATATATTTCTCAAACCACTCCTAGTCTCTAGATAGATAGATAGATAGATAGATAGATAGATAGATAACAGATACATAGATAGATACAGGGGTTAGACAATGAAACTGGAACACCTGTCATTTTAGAGCACAATAATGTATTAGTATGGTGTAGGGCCTC
>JAOVVG010000034.1:9672123-9683341 GCA_028566375.1 Leptodoras nelsoni | reverse complement strand
ATGTGGATATGACTGTAGTGTAGAAAAATTACACTACTAGTGCAAATTGTGCGAAAAGAACAGATGTGCAAAATACACACACACTTTTTTTTTACAAGATTTTAAATTGCATAAAGTGAATTAGATTTATTACATTTTAAAGTGAATAAAAATGTAAGATTTGTATGCACTGAAGAATAAACATATTGTTTAACGTGATAATGAGCTTTAAACCAATGATTTTATATTTGATGATAAACTTATCTGAGGAGGTAATAAGGAGAAGATTCATAAAGAAGATTCGTGCGCGTCGCTTTTTCGCAACTCCAACAAAAAAAAAAGTTTAGCATGTTGGAATGATGAGTGTGTATGTTTTATGCTGGAAAATAAGACAACAATCAAACTAATGGGATTTTCTGCTTTTAGTCTACTTCACTGGTGCCTTTCTCTTTCTCTCTTTCTCTCTTTCTTTTTCTCTCTGTCTCAGATCTATCTACCCAAAGAGCTTTTTTTTTATTCTTTTACAAAATCTTTTTATTTCTATAACACCATCCCCCACTTTAATTTAATGGTGCGCTGTGATATTTTTTAAACACACCAAACGCACGCAGGCCAGTGTTCTGAAAGCAGGAGATTAAAGCAGCAGACGAGCAGGAACGCGCTGAGGGCGCGCGGTGCCTGCGGAGAGCACAATAAACCCCCGTTGTTTAACCCCGGTGTGAAAATATGGCTGGAGAAAAACAAACAGCCGATTGTTCTATGAAATGTATTCAAGAATAAAATAATGCCCTTTGTCGGACACGAACTTGGGCAACACGGGGACACGGAGACACACACACACACACACACACACACACACAAAAAAGAAGTCCGCTTCTTTTGTGCGCTTTTGCGCGTCGTAGCCAAAGACCCCCTTCTGGACGCGACTGTTGTTTTTTTCTTTCTGGCTCTGTCTTTCTCTTTCTTTTTCCTTCTAATGACATTTACCGGATCAAAACATGGTGTTAATTCGATCAGAAAGCTTCAGGCTTGGCAAACAATGCCCGAATGAGTGCTTCCCAAGTTGGTTAAGTTGAGCGAAATTAGGGCGAGTGAATAGCGGCGCGCAGGTGACGGAGGATCAGGGGGCCAGCTGCGTTCTGTCATTCTTCTCCTTTCTCGCTCTCTTCTTTTTATTAAACTCTACACCCAGTGCAACCATTCATTCCGCTCAATAGACATTTTCTTACAGGATAATAGGATACAAATTGAGCCGTCCAGAGGTGGTGGGTGGAAAAGAAAACACCCCTCATCATCATCATCATCATCATCACCATCATCATCATCATCAGCGTGCCCGGAGTGTCTGCATGCACGCATGTGTGTGTGTACGTGTCTGGAGGCTATGCCAGACCCAAGAGGTCTCCCGTACACACCTGCCGAAGCTTGGGAGTGTAAAACACACGCTTTGCGTGAAAGATCTCCGTGTCACCGAGTCGTGTGAACACAGCGGAGGGAGGAGCAGGAGGAGGAGGAGGAGGAGGACACGGAGAAAAGCGTCTACTGTCCAACACGGCGGAACAGCCTATTATAGGCTTTGCTTAATTACTTCAGTGACAGCAGACATGCTGGAAAAATGATCCGCGTAAACTGCGCCAAAAAAAGGGCTGACGCGCGCGTGCGTGCGTGGAGAGGAGCAGCACCAAGAATACAAGTGTCCAAAAGTGTCCAAAAGTGTCCAAAAGTGTCCAAAAGCCCAGCACGTCTTCAGGAAGTTCAAATGATACTCAGCGAACAAAGCACTGCTGAAATGTGCAGCATCGGGCTCGCGTGAAATCTCGCTGCCAGAAATAAACTACAGGACTGCACTCCAGGTCACTGCTGCTGCTGCTGCTGCTGATGATGATGATGGTGGTGGTGATGGTGGTGGTGATGATGATGATGGTAGGGCAGGGGTGGCTCAATGGTTAAGGTTGTTGGTTAGAAGGTTGTGGGTTCAAGCCCCAGCACCACCGAGCTGCCACTGTTGGGCCCCTGAGCAAGGCCCTTAACCCTCAACTGCTCAGGTGTATAAATGAGATAAAATGTAAGTCACTCTGGATAAGGGGGTCTGCCAAATGCCATAAATGTAAATGTAAATGGTGATGATGAAGGTGGTGATGATGGTGATGATGATGATGATGGTGGTGATGATGATGATGGTGGTGATGATGATGATGATGATGATGATGGTGATGGTGAAGGTGGTGATGATGATGATGATGATGATGGTGATGGTGAAGGTGGTGATGATGATGATGGTGATGAAGGTGGTGATGATGGTGGTGATGATGATGATGGTGAAGGTGGTGATGGTGAAGGTGGTGATGATGATGGTGATGATGATGATGGTGGTGATGATAATGATGGTGATGGTGAAGATGATGATGATGGTGATGAAGGTGGTGATGATGGTGGTGATGATGGTGATGGTGAAGGTGGTGATGATAATGAAGGTGGTGGTGATGATGAACGTGGTGATGATGATGATGATGATGAAGGTGGTGATGATGAAGGTGATGATGATGAAGGTGATGATGATGATGAAGGCGGTGATGGTAATGATGAAGGTCGTGATGATGATGGTGATGATGAAGGTGGTGATGGTCATGATGAAGGTCATGGTGATGATGGTGATGGTGAAGGTGGTGATGGTGAAGGTGGTGGTGATGATGATGATGAAGGTGGTGGTGATGAACGTGGTGATGATGATGAAGGTGGTGATGATGAAGGTGATGATGAAGGCGGTGATGGTAATGATGAAGGTCGTGATGATGGTGATGGTAATGATGAAGGTCGTGATGATGATGGTGAAGGTGGTGATGATGAAGGTGGTGATGGTATTATAGGGTGCATAACGAGTCCTAAAAGGCCAGTAAGGATTTTTTGCCTGATTTTATTTCTTTTTTATGATACACCACGTGCCTTTCACGCCTCTACACTTTGGTACCTTCAGTTAGAGAGTGTGCGCTGCATTATTAGATCTGTTACTTTAGTGGCACGCGATGGCACTAAAAGCGCGCTCCCGACTGAAACGTGTACCAACGAAGTGCTCGCGTGCGGAGTCTTCTATCCCGTGCACGAGCCCACACCTCGCCCATCAACCGAACGGACAAGAAAAGGCAGCGGGTTTGGGTCGCGCGCGCTGCCTGCGCTCTTCTCTGCTCTGCTCTCCGCGCGCTCTCGCAGGACGGATAATCACGTGTCCGGGAGACAGCCACGTGGATTAACAAAACAGCACTTGCCCCCTTTCCTCGGGCTCTCGAGCCCACAGTTTCAGGTTTTTTCTCACCTCCCTCCCTCCTCCTTCCCTTTCACGTTAACTGATCCTATAAGCGAGCACATTAACCAAAAAAAGAGCTTTCTCTCCTTTAATCCCTGAGGAATCACCCGGGAGGCCGTGCATGCGCACAATCCGCTTTATAAAGAGCCTGGGCTCGGGACACGCATCTCAGTCTCAGTCTGACGCAGGAGCCTACAAGCGCCTGGATCACCGGCAGAAACCGTAAGCACGCGCTTTCCACCTGAACCTCCGGAGAAATGATGGCTTCAAAGACGAAGGACCGCAAGGTAAGACACGCTCCCGGTGCGCGCGCACGCCGCAGGAACTCGGGTCGATCATTTCGAGAGCTTTCGGTGAGCCTGTTTTAAAGAAAAAACAAACAAACAAACAAACAAACAAACCGAAGTGGATTTGCGTCTTTAGTTTATTTCTTAGGTTGAAACGTCGCCTCTAAACTAATGATCCACTCTCACGGGTTTCAGAAATCCGTGCATGCTCCAAAAGCAAGGCATGTGCTGCACAAGCAACCCGAAGAAGAGCTAAAAGAGAATAAAGGAATGTTTTTTTGTTGTTTTTTTTAGAAATCAGATTTCATAAACCGCGCCACGGGTCGAGGGTCGCGTCCCAAACCCGCGCGCTCGTGAGCGTAGAGACGGAACCACCGGGTCTGCTGTGTAGTTCACCGCGTTACCGTTTCACCGACGTCACACTTCTGTTTCAAGTAAAAACGTGAAAATGTTTCATTATGTTAAAGGACACCGGAAGCAACGCGACGCACGCGCAGTTCGGCGCGTCATCAGTAATTCTATTTCAGATCGAATTGATTATAGAATTTAAAAAGCAGAACCGCGGACATGCTGATGCACCGGGAGTCCCAAATCTGTTTTAAAACCAAAATTATAAATATAAATTATTGTCCTCAATAATGAACGTATTGATTTTTTACAAATTAAATTAAAAATTAAAAAAAATTAAAATGATTTGTATAATAATAATAATAATAATAATAATAATAATAAAATAAATGAATAAACTTTTTTGTGAAAGCTGCTTTTAGATGTTTGGCTCATTAACTCCGTGTTACAGTGGCTCTACTGCAATGAATAAAAGCGTCTTGTCATTAGTTTTCTGAGACGCAACTTGGAAAATGTTTTTAGATTTAAAAAACAAAAGAATTTTGTTTTTTAAATTTAACGTGCGATACAGGACCTCAGAAAACGCAGCCTTCTTCATTAAAGACTTAATATTCACGTTACACCTCTGAATAAACTGTCGTCTTGGTCTTACTTCATGACCGAAAGCAATCCGGCAAAATAACACGTTACTGTGTCTTATTGTTTATTTATTTAATTTTTTATTATTTATTTTTATTATTATTTATTTATTCATTTATTTATTATTTGTATTTATTTGTTTATTCATTTGTATTTATTTATTTATTTATTGATTTATTAATGTTAGACGAAGCCAGCGTGGCTTTTCCTCACACCTTTAACTGTTTTCCTGCAGAGAACCCCAGTCTCGCACAAGGTGATCGAGAAGAGGAGGAGAGATCGCATCAACCGCTGTCTGAACGAGCTCGGCAAGACCGTCCCCATGGCCCTGGCCAAACAGGTATCGCTCAGGCGCTCTAACTCCCACTGCTGAATGAATTCAAGTTCAGATTTTCTGAATCTGCTCTAATATAATATAATCCGTGACGCCTAGATTTTTCCTTCGTCCGTGTCTTTAACAAGCCCTTATCTCAAGCACTTATCTCATCGCACCCTCTCTGATCTCTTTCAGAACTGTGGCAAGCTGGAGAAGGCAGAAATATTAGAGATGACCGTACAATACCTGCGCGCTCTGCACTCTGCCGACTTTCCCCGCGGGAGAGAAAAGGGTACGTCCTGCTTCTCTCTATCGGCCATCCAGCACTTACATGTAATTCCAAACGGTCTGGCTGGGAATAACTACTCACTGCTGAATAAACCGCTGAGTCCAACAGAACATCAGGAGTTTCAAATGGTTTAGCAATATATGTCCATGCAGTATTACATCTAATCTAATCTTATCTAGTAGTGTTAATGTCTTAACATACATCAGTACAAAGGCAACAATTCAAAAGCATCAATGCAAGAACCGTAAATCAGTTATTATCTGTAAAGTACAAACAACCTTTCATGGAGGAATAATGTTAATTTCACAGACCACCTGAACAAAGTTGTCAACCGAAGGAAACCATATTGGCTAAAAAATAATCTGTCGTACGGCTGAAATATTAACATCAAACATGACTTTTGGAAATGCGTGGCAGACTGAGATCAAGCAGAATTTCCCGGCAATAATACGTAATATGCATTATTTAAAAATGTTTTAATGTTTTTTTTTTAAGTAGCATGAAAATACAAGTATTCTAACAGCCATGTTGTAAAAAGCAAGAAGTTTACCCAACTTTAAATATTAAGTTAACAGAACAGTATCTACCTCTGATCTATTCTTTTAACTTAAGTTAAATCAACAAATTTTGAGTTCTCTGAACTAGAACTCGAAATATTACATTAACCGAACAGTATCTGCCTCTAAAATTCTTTTAACTTCCTGTATTATGTTAAATTAACAAAGTTTTGAATTCACCCAACTAGATATATTATGGTAAATGTAACAACATCTGACTCTAATATTTTTCTAAATTAAGTGAAATAAACACAAAAGTTTGAATTGACTGAACAAAATGTTGAGTTCACTGAACTAGAAGTATTACGGTAAATGTAACTACATCTACCTCTGACATTCTAACTTACTACATTAAGTTCAATAAACACAGAATTTTGAGTTCACTAGAACTAGAACTATTAAGTTAACAGAACAGTATCTGCCTTAAAATTCTTTTAACTTACTATATTATGTTAAATAAACAAAGTTTGAATTGACTGAACTTTAAATATTAACAGAACAGTATCTGCCTCTGACATTCTAACTTACTATATTAAGTTAATTTAACAAAATGTTGAGTTCACCCAACTAGATATATTACGGTAAATGTAACAACATCTGACTCTGATAGTTTTCTAAATTAAGTTCAATAAACACAAAACTTTGAGTTCACCGAAATAGAAATATTACATTAACAGAACAGTATCTGCCTCTAAAATTCTTTTAACTTACTATATTATGTTAAATTAACAAAGTTTTGAATTCACCCAACTAGATATATTACGGTAAATGTAACAACATCTGACTCTGATAGTTTTCTAAATTAAGTTCAATAAATACAAAACTTTGAGTTCACTGAACTAGAAACATTACGGTAAATGTAACAACATCTTCCTCTTACATTCTAACTTGCTATATTAAGTTCAATAAACACAGAATTTTGAGTTCACTAGAACTAGAACTATTAAGTTAACAGACTTTAACTTACCATTTTAAGTTAAATTAACAAAATGTTGAGTTCACCCAACTATATATATTACGGTAAAAGTAACAACATCTACCTCTGACATTCTTCTTACTTAAGTAAAATAAACACAAAAGTTTGAATTGACTGAACGTTAAATATTACCAGGACCGTTTCTGCCTCTGACATTCTTTTAACTTACTATATTATGTTAAATTAACAAAGTTTTGAATTCACCCAACTAGATATATTACGGTAAATGTAACAACATCTGACTCTGATAGTTTTCTAAATTAAGTTCAATAAATACAAAACTTTGAGTTCACTGAACTAGAAACATTACGGTAAATGTAACAACATCTTCCTCTTACATTCTAACTTGCTATATTAAGTTCAATAAACACAGAATTTTGAGTTCACTAGAACTAGAACTATTAAGTTAACAGACTTTAACTTACCATTTTAAGTTAAATTAACAAAATGTTGAGTTCACCCAACTAGAAATATTACTGTAAATGTAATAACATCTGACTCTGACATTCTTCTATATTAAGTTCAATAACCACAAAAATGCCTCTGACATTCTTTTAACTTACTATATTATGTTAAATTGACAAAGTTTTGAGTTCATCGAACTAGAAACATTACGGTAAATGTAACAGAATCTGCCTCTGACATTCTTTTAACTTACTATATTAAGTTAAATTGACAAAATTTTGAGTTCACCCAACTAGATATATTACGGTAAATGTAACAACATCTGACTTTAAATATTTTTCTAAATTAAGTGAAATAAACACAAAAGTTTGAATTGACTGAACTTTAAATATTAACAGGACAGTTTCTGCCTCTGACATTCTTTTAACTTACCGGTACTATTTTAAGTTAAAGTGACAAAATGTTGAGTTCACTGAACTAGAAGTATTACGGTAAATGTAACTTCATCTACCTCTGACATTCTAACTTACTATATTAAGTTCAATAAACACAAAATGTTGAGTTCACTAGAACTAGAAACATTATGGTAAATGTAACAGTTTCTGCCTCTGACATTCTTTTAACTTACTATTGTAAGTTAATTTAACAAAATGTTGAATTCACCCAACTAGATATATTACGGTAAATGTAACAACATCTGACTCTGATATTTTTCTAAATTAAGTTCAATAAACACAAAAAATTTTAGTTCACCGAAATAGAAACATTACGGTAACAGAACAGTATCTGCCTCTAAAATTCTTTTAACTTGCTATTTTAAAATGAATTAACAAAATGTTGAGCTCACTGAACTAGAAGTATTACGGTAAATGTAACTACATCTACCTCTGACATTCTAACTTACAATATTAAGTTCAATAAACACAGAATCTTGAGTTCACTAGAACTAGAACTAGAAACATTACGGTAAATGTAACTGTATCTACCTCTGACATTCTTTTAATGTACTATATTAAGTTCAATAAACACAAAAAATTTGAGTTCACTGAACTAGAAACATTACGGTAAATGTAACAACATCTGACTCTATCATTCTTCTAAATTAAGTTCAATAAACACAAAACTTTGAGTTCACCGAACTAGAAACATTACGGTAACAGAACAGTATCTGCCTGTGACATTCTTTTAACTTACTATATTAAAATGAATTAACAAAATGTTGAGCTCACTGAACTAGAAGTATTACGGTAAATGTAACAGTATCTACCTCTGACATTCTAACTTACTATATTAAGTTCAATAAACACAAAAAAATTTGAGTTCACCAAACTAGAAACATTACGGTAACAGAACAGTATCTGCCTCTGACATTCTTTTAAATTACCATTTTAAGTTAATTTAACAAAATGTTGAGTTCACTGAACTAGAAACATTACGGTAAATGTAACAACATCTGACTCTATCATTCTTCTATATTAAGTTCAATAAACACAAAATGTTAAGTTCACCCAACTAAAAACATTATGGTAAATGTAACAGTATCTACCTGTGACATTCTTTTAATGTACTATATTAAGTTACAAGTATACTAACAGCGAACCGCTTCGACCAGTCCATTAACCTGCTGCTTTGTGGTGACTGTACACGCAGGAGAGCTCCTGAGCGAGTTCGCCAACTACTTCCACTACGGCTACCACGAGTGCATGAAGAACCTGGTGCACTACCTGACCACGGTGGAGCGCACAGAGACCAAAGACAACAAGTACGCGCGCATCCTGGCCTTCCTGCAGTCCAAGGTGGTGTCGGAGCCCGTGTTCGGTTCCCGTTACTGCGAGTCCGCGTTCACCTCGCCCGAGCCGGCGGACTTCCTGTGTCAGCTGCGCTCTCCGCCGGAGTGCCATCAGAACCCGAGCGAACCCGTCTTCCAGCAGAGCCACGCCGGACATTTGTCCTGGCACGGCTCGGCGCTCGCGTACCCCCAGCAGCACGGACTGGACCATCACCATTACGTGAACTTCATGAGCCACTCGCACGGCTTGCACGCGGCGCCACACGTCGCTCTGTAGCTCGCCTTGTAGTGTGTTGTGTTCGTTTTAATTTATATCTTCACGTGTCAAATCAGAATCTACATATTCAAATTTAATAAACATGTTTTTGTAAAAAAAAAAATATATATCTCTCGGATGATCACTTTTTCAATTTTGGGTTGAACGATAAAACCCCAAGGTTTTTTTTTCTTTCATTGTAGCATGTCGCAGTAGGGAGCTTCAAAACCAGAAGGAATCTCTAAAATGTTAGCTAGCATGACAATAATGCCTGACAATACGAACTAGCTATAAATTTGGATGCTAACTACACCAGCTAGCATTTGCACCGGTGCTAATCTGGTGGCTATAATCTTCCCTTTCTTGTCAGCCACATTAACATTCCCACTCCAGGATTCTGCAGATCAGTTTGTTGGTCTAAGACTCCTTGATTGACAATAAGCGTCTTTCCCATTCATTCAGCTGAACACAATCCACCCCCCCCCCCCCCAACTAGATATATTACGGTAAATGTAACAACATCTGACTCTGATATTTTTCTATATCAAGTTCAATAAACACAAAAATTTGAGTTCACCGAACTAGAAACATTACGGTAACAGAACAGTATCTGCCTCTGACATTCTTTTAACTTGCTATTTTAAAATGAATTTACAAAATGTTGAGTTCACTGAACTAGAAGTATTACGGTAAATGTAACTACATCTACCTCTGACATTCTAACTTACTATATTAAGTTCAATAAACACAAAATTTTGAGTTCACCGAACTAGAAACATTACGGTAAATGTAACATTCTTTTAACCATTGCTAACTAATTGCTATTTTAAGTTAATTTAACAAAATGTTGAGTTCACCCAACTAGAAACATTACGGTAAATGTAACAGTATCTGACTCTATCATTCTTCTATATTAAGTTCAATAAACACAAAATGTTAAGTTCACCCAACTAGAAACATTATGGTAAATGTAACAGTATCTACCTGTATCTACCAGGCGAACACAAAACAACCACCCCCCCCCCTTTACGTAAAGCTAACTAGCATGATAGCCCTAGCGGACTGGAATGAACTAGCTAGAGAAACTGTGAGGTCGTGGTACACTAGCTAAATCTAACTGCAACATGACTTCTGATAATTTACCAACACAAAAATGTTAGCTAGCTATGGGGAAGTTGTAGCTACAGCTAAACTTATCAGTTTTGTCCGGCTGGTGTGTCAAAAGTGTAACTTGGAGAAAAATGTGACCTGTCTTATTCTGACGTCATCCACTAAACAAGATATTTAGAATTGTCACTGATTGTGACAACATGAAGTCGTACTTCTCTCCACGTTTTGGCGATCGAGGCGGTGCGATTCTCCGCTGCGCTCGGGATTAGAGGTGAAAAAGCCGCGAGTCAGGCCACCGGGGTGAAGAAAGGCCCCGGAGCTGCGGCCGTATCTGCATGTAATTTAACCAGGCTGCGGTGAGGCGTGACGCTGATTGTGTCTGTGATGTCGCCGGCTCGGCCTCTTCCTTTCTCACTGGATGGAGCGAAAACCTCTCACGCCTCCACAATACAGGACAGAATGGACTCCACCACGCCCTTCTCCTCCCTCCGTCTCAGCCCGCTTCAACCCTGACCAGCTCCAACATCCAACAGTTACACACGCTGCATGTCTGAGTGTGTGTGGGAGTGTGTGGGAGTGTGTGTGTGGGAGTTTGTGTGTGTCTGTGTGAGTGTGGGAGTGTGTCAGTGTGTGAGTGTGGGAGTGTGTCAGTGTGTGTGTGTGTGTGGGAGTGTGTGTGTGTGAGTGTGTGTGGGTGTGTAGGTGTGTGTTTGGGTGTGTGTGGGAGTGTTTGTGGGAGTGTGTGTGTGTGGGGGGGTATTAGTGTGTGAGTGTGTGTGGGTGTGTAGGTGTGTGTTTGGGTGTGTGGGAGTGTTTGTGGGAGTGTGTGGGTGTGAGTGTGTGTGTGGGTGTGTTTGTGGGAGTGTGTGTGGGAGAGTGTGTGTGGCAGAGTGAGAGTGTGTGTGTGTGTGTGTGTGTGTGTGTGTGAATCTGTGTGTGTGTGTGTGTGTGTGTGTGTGTGTGTGT
>JAOVVG010000034.1:9091408-9101551 GCA_028566375.1 Leptodoras nelsoni | reverse complement strand
CAAAGAAGAGCTGACAGCAAGCATCAAGGAAATCTGGGCTTCCATAACTCCCAGGCAATGCCACAGGCTGATCGCCTCAACTGACATATCGTTTTGAAAGTACCATATTTGCATTGATTTGATGTGATCCTCATTTCTTTTTTTTCTGTAAAAACTGAAAAGTACTCTCATTTTTGGAATTCCTGCTTTCATGGGTTTTATGAGCTGGAAGCCCAAATTAGGTAAAAAATAAACAAATAAATACTTGAAATTGTTTAAATTGTGGGCCCTGAATCTATAATCTATTAAAGTTTAACTTTTTGAATCGGATTATGGAAATTAATTAATAATTAACTTTTTCATGATATTCAAATTCTTTTGGAATGGGTCTGTAATAAAAACAACGTGCGACCCTATACTTCCCGCCTACTCTACTGTGATTGGCTAAAACCCCGCACAGCCCGTTCTGCTGAATGGATACTCCAGAAGTCGCTCAATCGCCACTGATAATGGTAAGCCCGCTCACGGCTAGCCAATAATCGCTTAGGGGCGGTGTTTTCCGGAATACGGTTGGGTTTCAATGACGACGTCTGCGAGTTCTGATTGGCTGTCGCTAGGAGGTCGCTAAGGGAGACGTATATGCGTTGAAGCGAGGCATTCTGGGAAGGAGAAACTTATCCGTTATGCTGCTGGTTCGTAAATAATGAAGGTTTGTAACACGTGAATTGTGTTAGCTGTTTAAAATGAACAGACGAACGGAATTGTATTCATTCATTCATTCTGTCAAAAGTGTTTTTTAAGGCACTTCACACGACGCGGCCGCTTTCCGGAGCTTCAGCTGAGGGAGCTAGTTGGCTAATAAAGCTAATGAGTATCCGAGCTAGTGTACTAATTAGTGTGCACTGCTAGCGTAACGGTTTCTGTGCTGTTAGAGAACAACAGGGTAGTGCTAGTATGCAACTGTGTAACTGGCTCCTATAGGAAAGAGTAGTGTTTTTTTCTGTCTTCTTCTTGCGTCGTCTAGTGCTATTATTATTATTATTATTATTATTATTATTATTATTACTTGTTCTCTCTTTCAGCGTGTCTTCACTCTTTCTGAAAAAGCCTGGAGTGGATCATGTTTGCAGTATAAATGGCAGAAATCTTTAGGGAATTATCTGGCTGTCGCTGGGTAGGAATCATTTCTCGGATTCATTTACATGAATCATTTACACGAATCTGATTCATTCACACGAATCATGTACACGATTCTGATTCACTCACATGAATCATTTACACATCCGATTCATTTACATGAATCATTTACACATCCGATTCATTTACATGAATCGTTAATATGAATCATGTAACGAATCCGATTCATGTACATGAATCATTTACACGAATCTGATTCATTCACACGAATCATGTACACGGTTCTGATTCATTCACACAAATCATGTACACAATTCTGATTCACTCACATGAATCATTTACACATCCGATTCATTTACATGAATCGTTAATATGATTCATGTAACGAATCCGATTCATGTACATGAATCATTTACACGAATCTGATTCATTCACACGAATCATGTACACGATTCTGATTCATTCACACGAATCATGTACACGATTCTGATTCACTCACATGAATCATTTACACACATCCGATTCATTTACATGAATCGTTAATATGAATCATGTAACAAATCCGATTCATTTACATGAATTGTTAATATGAATCATGTAACAAATCTGATTCATTTACATGATTCATTTACATGAATCGTTCATATGAATCAGATTCATTCACATAAATCATTTACACGAATCTGATTCATTCACACGAATCATGTACACGATTCTGATTCACTCACATGAATCATTTACACACATCCAATTCATTTACATGAATCGTTAATATGAATCATGTAACAAATCCGATTCATTTACATGAATCGTTCATATGAAGCAGATTCATTTACAGGGAATCATTTACATGAATCTGATTCATTTACATTTTATCGTTTACACAAATCAATGACATGAATCATTTACACGAATCTGATCCGTTTACACGAATTGTTTATATGAATCATTTCATGAATCATTTACATGAATCTGAGTCATTTACATGAGTCATTTACACAAATTGTTTATATGAATCATTTCGTGAATCATTTGCACGAATCTGAGTCATTTTCATGAATCATTTACACAAATTGTTTATATGAATCATTTACACAAATCTGAGTCATTTGCATGAGTCATTTACACCAATTGTTTATATGAATCATTTCGTGAATCATTTGCAGGAATCTGAGTCATTTACATGAATAATTTACACAAATTGTTTATATGAATCATTTCATGAATCATTTACATCAATCTGATTCATTTACACAAATTTGCTTGAAATGTGCGTCTTGGTCTGTTTTAGACCCGACAACTCTGTCAAGATCTTCGACCGCCATGGACAGAAGATGAACGAGATGAACCTCCCAGGGTGAACTGACACATCTGTAACATCTGCATGAACCAGTTTTCCATGACTAACTCTTCCTTGATAACAGTTGTGCTAAGCTGTGTGTGTGTGTGTGTGTATAGGAGGTGCGTTTCATTGGACTGGGATAAGGATGGAGACACGTTGGCCGTCATTGCGGAAAAATCCACTTCCGTACATCTGTGGGATGCCAACGTCAATAAGACGTCGCAGCTGGACAGCGGCATGAGAGCCGTGTGAGTGTGGGACGAGAACCGATTTAAAAAACATACATACATATATATTTGCTATGTGAATATGCGGTGCCTTACGTGGCCACACCCCCTTCACTGTGATTGACGGGTACAAAGGCCACACCTTCACAATCTCATAATCACATTATTGAGTATTATCATTCTCTACTATGTTCAGAGATCAGCTGTCGTTTCTGCTGTGGTCCAAAACGGGGCCGCTGTTGGCGGTCGGGACGTCTAAAGGAAATCTGCTCATTTACAACCAGCAAACCTCACGCAAGATTCCAGTACTGGGTAAAAATAACATAAACACACACACACACGATGAAAAACTCATTTCAGTGACCTCAGAGTCACTTGAATGCTGAAATGATTTGTTTCAGATTCATTTAGATTCATAAGAAGTTATTACACTGTCAGATTTCCAACTTGTTCTACTGAGCCGTGTGTGTGTGTGTGTGTGTGTGTGTGTGTGTGTGTGTGTAGGTAAACACACTAAAAGGATCACATGTGGCTGCTGGAGTTCTCAGAACCTGTTAGCGCTGTGCAGCGATGATCACAATATCACAGTCAGCAACAATGAAGGAGACACCCTCCGACTGGTGTGTGTGTGTGTGTGTGTGTGTGTGTGTGTGTGTGTGTGTGTGAGGGAGTGAGTGTGAGAGAGAGGGAGAGAGAAGCAAAAAGGAAAAGTCCTGACGTCACTTTGCACTCTGTCCATGTCCCTCAGACCTCCGTTCGAGCGGATCCAGCGGATATTCGATTCTCCGTGATGAAGACGGACGAGAGGTCGTCGCCGGGAGAGAGCACGGTGTGTGACGAGTCGTTTGAGTCAGACGATTCAGTCAAATGATTCGTTCTGATTCATTCAGATGCAAGCAGGGCTGAGTTTCCCAAAAGCATGATCACAGCACACAGACCATTGTTAAACACACACACACACACACACACACACAGACTGAATCACTTCCCGTATCAAAGTCATCATACGATTAGTTTATGGTTACCATGGCATCATATGACTGCTTGACGTCTTGACCTTTAGGTGAGTGTGGCGGTCGGGAAGGCGACTCTGTTCCTGTTTAACCTGAATGACCCGGATAACCCGATCGAGCTGGCTTTCCAGGAGCGCTACGGCAGCATAGTGTCCTATCGCTGGTACACGTACACACACACACACACACACACACACACACACACATCTGCTGATTAAGTGCTTTTCCTATCGTGAGGGGGCGTGGCTAAAATTAGGAAGTCTGTAAAACCCATAAGGGAGATCTTAGTCTTGCACACCCACACACTCTCTCTCTCTCTCTCTCTCTGTCTCTGTCTGTCTCGCTCTGTCTTTCTCTGTCTTTCTCTTGCAGGTATGGTGATGGGTATATAATGATCGGATTCTCGCACGGTTATTTCGTGGTGATCTCCACGCACATCCGCGAGATCGGACAAGAACTTTTCCAGGCTCACAATCACAAAGACAGCCTGAGCAGCATCGCCATCTCTCAGGCTCTCAACAAAGCTGCGTCATGCGGAGACAACTGGTGTGTGTGCATGTGTGTTGCAGTATCGGTAGCGGAGTGTGTGTGTGTGTGTGTGTGTGTGTGTGTGTAGTAATTTGGTTGTGGTCTCTGTGCAGTGTAAAGATCCACGACCTGACTGATCTGAAGGAGATGGATGCCATTGTCACGCTGGACGAGGAGACTAAAGGTGGCTGGAATAGCAGCTTCCTGTCAATCTGGGGCATCCGTTTTTAGGGTTTTTATGTTAGTGTCCTTCAGCAAGTGTGTCTCTGCGTCTCAGGGTTGGATCAGATCTGTTGGACGGACGATGGTCAGCTGTTGGCTGTGTCGTCTCAGCAGGGCAGGCTGCACGTCTATCTGACCAAGCTGCCCATCCTGGGACACAGCTGCGGCACACGCGTCGCTTACCTCACATCCCTGCTGGAGGTCACCGTGGCCAATCAGGTGGAGGGGGTGAGTAACGCACTTGCACACGTGTATACAGACAGAAAGCGATATACAATCTAAAGTCTTCTTACATGAGACGTATAGACTACTATCTATAGACTGCACATAGAGTACCTAACCTAAAGGTTATGTATACGTTATACTAGACTAAACGTGTACAAATACGTTTCCTGCCCACACAGGAAGCCGCGGTTAGCGTGGCAGTGGAGGTGGAGCCGAGCTTTATCGCCGTCGGACCGTACCACCTGGCCGTAGGGATGAACAACAGGGCGTGGTTTTATTCCCTGGGAGACAGAGGAAGCGGTGTGTATACGTGTGTATATGCGTGTGTGTGTGTGTATTAGTGACACGTGCTTTAAGTTTTATGTGCGTGTAGGTGTGGAACGTCTGAAGGACACGGAGTATCTAGGCACAGTGACCAGTTTGTGTCTGAACTGTGACTACGCAGCGGCTCTGTTCGAGGGAAAGGTCCAGCTGCACATGGTAAGAGTGTCACGTGTCACACGTGATTTTATTCCACCTGAACCATGTATGAGCTAAACACAAATGTGTGCAGATTGAAGGAGAAGACCAGGACGTTCAGGAGGACAGACAGACGAAGCTCTTCCCAGACCCTGAGCAGAAATATCGCATCCTCAGCCACGCACTCTCCACGGAGTTTCTCTTCTACGGAACGGACGTAGGGCATCGCATAAACGCACGCACACACCCCGTACACGTGCACTCGTTCTCTAATCGGACTGAGCATTATCTTTTGCTCTGTCTCCGTCTAGACTGGGCTGATCCAGTGCTTCTACATCGAAGACTGGCAGAGTGTGAACGAACACCGCCACCAAGTAGCCGTGCGTAAAGTCTTCCCCGACCCCAACGGAACCCGGCTCGTCTTCATCGATGACGAAAGCGATGGATTCCTTTACTCTCCGGTACACAAACACATGCACACGCTGGCACATTTATAACGAGTGTCCTCCTTTCACGTTGATTATGGGATGGACAATATGATCACATGATGTTACTAACTGCAAATGTGTGAACGTGCCGGTGTTGTTTTTGTCCAGGTGGACGGCTCGCTGTTTGAGATACCGGAGTTCTCCTCCACCATAACAGGTGTATTGTGGGAAAACTGGGTGAACGATAAGGCCGTTTTTGTGGCATTCGACGAGGACAAAGTGTACACTTACGCCTTCCACAAGGACACCATACAGGGTGGAGAAATACTCAAAAGAGTACATTTACATGTTAGAGTTTTAGTGCACAGCGACAGTGTACAATAAAATCTCTGTCTCTCAGGTTCCAAGGTGATTCTGGCGGGTGCCACCAAACTGCCGTTTTCCCACAAGCCCTTGCTGCTGTATAACGGCGAACTGACTTGCCAGACGCCGAGCGGCAAGACAAGCAGCGTACTTCTGAGCACACACTCTTTCCTCAACCCCACACAGACGAGCAGCAGCAAAGAGCAGCTCCAGTCCCAGCTGCAGCAAGCCATCATGCTCAAAAGGTACACACACACACACACACACACACTTTCTTATATAGTACTTATATTATTTCTTATATTATTTATTACTTCCAATAAAACTTTTATAATTTTTTGCCGTTCCTGAATATTGAACTTTGTACTCGTGTGTATGTGTGTATGTGTGTGTGTGTGTGTGTGTGTGTGTGTGTGTGTGCGCGCGCAGGTTCTCAGCAGCGTGGTCTTTGTGTTCAGCTCTGGGCAGGACTGAGGCCTGGGAGGAACTGGGCAGGGCGTGTCTCCGTCACATGGATGTGGAGTTAGCCATCAGAGTGTATCGCAGCATGGGCAATGTGGGCATGGTCCTGTCTCTAGAGGACATCAAGGTGTGTACAGAGGCCACGCCTCCTTCATTAGGCTGACAGAGGCCACGCCTCCTTCCTTAGGTCTGACAGAGGCCACGCCTCCTTCATTAATTCTGACAAACTTAGAGGCCACACCTCCTTCATTAATTCTGACAAACTTGGAGGCCACACCTCCTTCATTAATTCTGACAAACTCAGAGGCCACGCCTCCTTCATTAATTCTGACAAACTCAGAGGCCACGCCTTCTTCATTAATTCTGACAAACTCGGAGGCCACGCCCCCTTCATTAATTCTGACAAACTCGGAGGCCACGCCTCCTTCATTAATTCTGACAAACTCGGAGGCCACACCTCCTTCATTAGGTATTTTATAAGCAATGCTTTCTTGTTCTCAGGGAATAGAGGACCAGAACCTGCTAGCAGGACACCTGGCAATGTTCTGCAACGACTACAACCAGGCTCAAGACCTTTACCTGGCTTCCTCGTATCCGATGGCAGCACTGGAGGTCTCTCTCATGCACACACACACACACACACACACACACACACTAAAGGGCATTTCAAAGCATTCTAACACAGCATGTTTGAACTGTGTGTGTGTGTGTGTAGATGAGGAGGGACCTGCAACATTGGGACAGCGCTTTGCAGCTAGCTAAGAGGCTACGGCCTGATCAGATCCCTTTTATATCTAAAGAATACGCCATACAGCTGGAGTTTGTGTAAGCTTCTCCTCGTATAAATGCAGCAATTAGATGAAACTTTTATGTAGTTTATTTTTGTGTAGTTTAAACTCCAGTAGTGTATTATTATTATTATTATTATTATTATTATTGGGGGTGTTAATTGTGCTGATATTTTTTGTGCTTAGTGGAGATTACACAAATGCCCTGGCCCACTATGAAAAAGGCATCACTGGGGACAACAAGGTGAGATCATGTGCCATGGTCATGTGCCAGTACTTATGAGAAGGTGAATGGTGTAATACTATAGAGTATATATAAAACCTTGTGTGTGTGTGTGTGTGTGTGTGTGTGTGTGTGTGTGTGTTTTTCCAGGAGCATGACGAGAGCTGCTTGGCCGGAGTGGCCCGCATGTCCATCAGGATGGGAGACATCCGCAGAGGAGCCAACCAGGCCATCAAACACCCGAGCAAAACGCTGAAGAAAGAGTGTGGCGCCATCTTGGAGAGCATGAAGGTGCGCGTGTGTTTTTTAAAGAAAACAGAACAATCCTGTTTTCCTTTTTTGTGTTCTCACTTGCTTTTCTTGTTTTTTCAGCAATATTCAGAGGCGGCACAGCTGTATGAAAAAGGCCAGTACTACGATAAGGCTGCTGCGGTCTACATTCGCTGCAAGAACTGGTACAATCTCACCAGTCCTGCCATGACATTACACAATGTGCACACACATTCATTAGGGCTCATGTGACCCTATAACTTTTGACCTCTGTGTGTTCCAGGGCAAAGGTCGGGGAGCTGCTACCACATGTGAGCTCTCCCAAAATTCACCTGCAGTACGCTAAGGCCAAGGAGGCTGACGGAAAGTATGCCTACCGCGTCGTTTACTCTTAAAAATAAACCACACCCTGTTTCCGTCTCAAAGTTATCTGTTACGGTGCGTGTAGATACAAAGAGGCCGTGCTGGCCTACGAGAGCGCCCGGGACTGGGACAGCGTGATCCGGATCCTGCTGGAGCACCTGAATAACCCAGAGGAAGCGGTCAGGATCGTGAGGGAAACCCAGTCCATCGAAGGAGCCAAGATGGTGGCCAGGTCTGAGAGCCGGACAGAGAGCTATTTCTAACAGAAGATGCAAAAGGGTTGAGTTTGAATGTGTTGTGAGGATGGATAAATGAAAAGGATGTCGCCTGCAGGTTTTTTCTGCGTCTGAACGATTATGGCTCAGCCATCCAGTTCCTGGTGATGTCACACTGCAGCGACGAGGCCTTCCAGCTCGCCCAGCAGCACGGCCAGATGGAGGTGTACGCTGACATCATCGGTGAGGTCATAGCGTACGCGCGGCACACTCGGCCCCCGATCCACATTTTTGTTTTGTTTTTTTTTCGTCCAGATGTCCGTTTTTTTTTACATTTTGTCCGTCTTCCTGCCTCGCTGTCTGTCCATTCATCTGAGGCTCTCCATCTTTCTTTCTGTCTGTCTGTCTGTATTTGATAAGAGAAATATAAGAAGCAGCAAGTACTCTCTCTTGAACTCTCTCATGTGTGTGTGTGTGTGTGTGTGTGTGTGTGTGTGTGTGTGTGTGTGTGTGTGTGTTGTCGCCAGGCCCCGAGGCCAGTATGGAAGACTACCAGAGCATAGCTCTCTATTTCGAGGGAGAAAAGAAGCACCTGCTGGCTGGGAAGTTTTTCCGGAAGTGTGGCCAGTACAGCAGGGTGAGAGTGGGATTATCCTTTTTCCTTTTTTATTAAATTCAGAGGAATCATTAATCCTCTTTTTATTTACCTCTCTGTCTTTCTCAGGCGCTGAAACACTTTCTGAAGTGTCCCAACACTGATGATAGCTTGGCGATAGAAATGGCAATCGAGACGGTAAGGACGGGATGATGATGATGATGATGATGATGATGATGACGATCTTTTGTCGTTACTTATCCTCAGGCTAATTTCCAGCAGCGATTTGTTTTATTCATCCATCTTTAAAACGAGAGTGTCAGGTTTACGACCTTCACTTTCCAGTAGAAAAAAAGACGGTGTGTATCTCGGTGCCAGTTCACTCACACACTACATTTTACATGCAAGAACCAAAGCGTGAAATGTCCTCTGTACCTGCCCCATTCACCGAGCCTCCATCAGACCTCAGCGTCGTTCCCTGACAGTGACGCTGGAGTCGCTTTAGCAGAGGTGCTTCAGTCATGTTAGTAATTTGACTGGCTGAATTAAAAGTTCCCGAGGTCTTTTGCTCATCTCGCAGCAAAGCGTTTATCCATTTTTCACTTAATAAACACCATCATACTTTTTATCCATTTATAGTTACTGACTGCTGAAACTGGAGACTCCTTCCGTGAATGTACAGAAAACTAGTAAATCTAATCGAAGTGCTCAAATGTCCCTGTATCGTTTGTGTATGGTTAGATATTAATAGTATTATCGTATAATAGTAATGTCGTGTATTTTCACAGGTAGGAGAAGCTAAAGACCAGGCTCTAAACAATCAGCTGATCGATTACCTCATGGGTGAGAGTGACGGAATACCGAAGGTAAAATACCTTTAATGACTCATATTCCAGAACGTTCCAGTGAAATGAGAAAAAAATATGATATGCAGCAGTTAGCAGTAAGTGTTCGCAGCAGGGTAGACCTGTGTTCCCAGGTCCCTATATTCCCAGATGCCTAGGTTCTAAGGTCTATATCTTCCCAAATTCTCATGTTCCCGTGTCCCTGTGTTCACAGGGTTCTCCTATGCTTCCAGGTACCTATATTCCCAGCTCCCAACCAGGGCCCTATATTTCCAGGTTTCAATGTTCCCAAGCCTATATGTTCCTAGGGTTCACTTTAACTTGCTCCCCAGTGTCCAGGTGCCTATATTTCCAATTTCCATATTTTAATTTTTCCATTGTTTCCTAGTTTTGTAGGTCCCTAGTTTCCCATTTCCCTATGCTCTCAGGTCCCTGTGTTCCCAGGGTTCTATTTACCTA
>JAOVVG010000034.1:8927396-8937734 GCA_028566375.1 Leptodoras nelsoni | reverse complement strand
GCGCCCTGTCTAGGGTTGTTCCTGCCTTGCGCCCTATGTGGCCGGCTAGGCACCGGCTCTCCTGTGACCCTGAAAAGAAATAAGCGGCCAAGAAGATGAATGAATGAATGAATGAATAATGCGAGAACTTAAAAATGAAGGATTTCCCTAATTGACACAATGACGTTTTCTGTAAGATGTTTATTTTTATAAAAAAATTTTGGAATGAGTCTCCAGTGCAAGTCAGCATTCATGTTCTCAGACCCTTATTCATGATCGGTGTTATTGTGTTATTGTGTGTGTGTGTGTAGTGGTGGCTGGGGAACATGGAGAACCCTGTGGTTGTGCGGCTACGAGTTGGCCAACAGTACAGTCGGCATCCTTGGGCTCGGAAGGATAGGTGAGCCGCCCCTTACTCAAACAAATCAAGCACTTGCTCGCCGGCCACTTTATTAGCAACACCTGCTGGTTCATGGCAATCATGTAGCCACAGAGCAATTCAGCGGGCACGCTATATACGAGCACACTATATTAAGAGTGTGTGTGTGTATGTGTGTGTGGCAGGAGTGGCCATCGCTGAGCGCCTGAAGCCCTTTAAGGTGAAAAAATTCATTTACACGGACGTAGCACCTAGACCAGAGTTGGCTGAGGCCATCCAGGCAGAGTATGGTAAAGAAAGTCCTCAGATCTTTGTTCTTCAGATCCTGTTATTAGATACTGATTAAAAGAATTGGGACTGCCCTGCCCATTTTTTGTAATACTGGTGTGTGTGTGTGTGTAGTGTCCATGGACGAGTTGGCCAGACAGTCAGATTTCCTGGCGGTGTGTTGTGCTCTGACTCCGGACACTCAGGGCATCTGCAACAAGAACCTTTTCTCCAAGATGAAGAACACGTCCATTTTCATCAACACCAGCAGGTATGCGCTCGGCTACTCCTGCGCAAGGCGCCAGTTGATGACATGTCGGCTAGCCAAGCACTTAGAAACCTGCGTGCCTCAAAGTCAGGAGTAAAACAAGCAATGTGTTGTTTTCAGCTTCCTGTGAGCTTTATGACCATTTATGGAAGTGTGTGGGCGTGGCTAAACGTAAATCAGCTGGATTCATCGGTGTAGACACAGGGGTGTGAAGGAAAAGTAAAACTGTAGTAAATCTGACGGGAACGTTGAGTTCAGAAAAAGTTCTATGCACAACTTTGTTGAGCACATGAGGCTGTGTGTGTGTGTGTGTGTGTGTGTGTGTGTGTGTTGAACAGAGGAGGTGTGGTGAACCAGGAGGACCTATATGAAGCATTATCTTCAGGTCAGATCGCTGGAGCTGGACTGGACGTCACAACACCAGAACCCTTACCCACTAACCATCCGCTCTTCACACTCAAAAACTGCGGTGAGCTCCTGTGTGTGTGTGTGTGTGTGTGTGTGTGTGAATTATAATATTCCATTAGCAAGCGGTAACAAAGAGGTCACATGCTCAGTGCTTTAGATGATTATGATTGTGTGCAGTGTAATCATAATAATTGTGTGTGTGCGTGTTTAGTGATCCTGCCCCACATCGCCAGCGCCTCATACACCACACGTAATGCCATGTCCGCTCTTGCTGCCAACAACCTGCTAGCAGGACTCCGAGGAGAACCCATGGCTAAGGAGCTTCAGCTCTAGAACCTGTGTGAGAAGCCTCACTGCACTGCTGAAACTGTAGAGAAATGAATAAATCCATCTTTGTGCCCAGAGCCAGAGTTCACTATGAATCTGTAACCTAAACAGGTTAAACACTCAACACTGGGTTAATGTGTGTAAATGTTCCACTGAGCAGCAGGATGAAGGAACTCCGAGTGACCTCCAGTACCCAGAGTTACAGTCATACAGCACAGTAACACAGCAACACAGTAACACGGCAACACAGTAACACGGCAACACAGTAACACGGCAACACAGTAACACGGCAACACAGTAACACGGCAACACGGCTCAGTGTGAGGGGAAACAAGGAACTGCCAATGTGTAAGAGGTTTATGAAATTTTGCACTACACCATGCAATATAAAAAAGATGTAGAGTAAAAGAAAGAAAAGGTGAGAAAGGTAAAGAGAAAGTAGATAAAAAATGAAAAACATGAAAAATATGAAACAAGTTGAAAAGATGGATGGATAGATTCTAGAAGCTGAGCAATAGAAAGAAAGAAAGAGGCCAAAGAATGAAAAGCATGAGAAATAGAAAGTAAAAAAATCCCAAACAAACAAGAAGAGAAATGAAACAAGAAAAGAAGAAAATAAAAGAAACAAAAAACACAAGAACAGAAACAGAAAACAAAAAAACAGTGAGACATGGAAAAGAGAAAATAAAAAGGGAAAATGATTTAAAAAAAAAAGAGATTGTGTAGATGGATAGATAAATGTATAGATAGATAGACAGAAAGAGATAGAGACAGACAGCCAGACAGAGAGAGAGACAGACAGAGAGAGAGAGAGAGAGACAGATAGCCAGAGAGAGAGACAGATAGACAGAGGCAGACGGAGAGAGACAGACAGACGTAATTATATTATCAATAATGTCTATAATTTGAACATTAGAAAGAAGAAGATAGAATGGAAAGAAAGGATGAAATAAGAAATGTAAAAGATAGAAAGGTGAGTGGAGAGATGGAGAGAAAAGGCTGGCTGAACTGCGTGTGTAGAAAAGGTGTGTTTTAATTCAGAGCTACATTTTACAGCAGTGTGTGTGAGGAACGCAACAGTAAGTGCAGAACTAAACAGTTCTTCCTGTTGATGTTACCCTGCGAAAGAGAAACGCAGGAGGACGTGAATCTGTTTCTGTACAGCTGTTCTCTCACTAGCTTATTATTACCCTCTGATACGACACAAACACGCCTCTGTTACACACCATCACAGGACTAGGAAACAAAATAACCACTGTACTTTCTTCAACATCAGAACAACAAAACACAAACAATTAAAACATCTTTTCTCCTTCACATCACTTCTGGAGACATGACATTAAAGCCAGGTGAATATTTAGAGTTTCTGCAGAAGATGAGGGAAACGGTGTTCCAGCTTCACTGTCAGCTTGTCGTTTCCACATGTTCCTTTATTTACCCCTTTAAAAGGAACAAAAGCTCATTTCTGCTGTACAGACACGAACACCTAGGAGGAAAAAAAGGGTTACGGTACGACACACGGCTCTCTGGAGGACCGGACATCAGTGTTTAAAAGTTCAGAACTATTTCCAGAGACATCACAACACAGTTCACGTCTACAAGCAAACAAACAGCAAGTATGAGTGGGACAGACTGGGAAAGAGAAGAGCACGACGGGCTGGTTGGAGGAAGCCTTCTGTGCTACACTGCTGCATTTTTATCACATTTAGTTTGTTAGGGTGACTCACTGCTCATAACGTTTCCATCCGAATGGAACCAAAGTGGAGCGTCTGCTGTACAAGTCTGTGTGCAACCTGTTCCTACAGGAACCATAACGCCTCAACATAAACCTGCGAGTCACTCGGCAGCTGGAACTACTGTCAGAGCTGCTGTTATAAAATAAATCAACACTGTGGGGGGAAACAGAGGCAGGAGGAAGGGAGGGATAGAGGAAAGAAGAAGGAAGGGAGGGAAGAATGGAAGAAAAGAGAGAGTGTGAGGGAGGGATGGAGGAAGGAAGGGATGGATGAGAAGAAGAGAGTAAGGAAGAAAAGCAAGAAGGAAGGGAGAAAGGAAAGGAGGAATGAAGACAGGAAGGAAGGATGTCAGAGAGGGAGGGAGGGAGAGGGAAGGAAGGGTGGATGTGAAAGGAAGGAAAAGAGGGAGAGAGAAGGCAGGAAAGGGAGGGAAGAAGGGAGGAAAAGAGAAAGGGAGAGAGGGAACAGGAAAGAAAGAAGGGATGGATGAGTGGAGTACACAAAGAAGGAAGGAAGAAAAGCAAGAAAGTAGGGAGGAAGGAAAGGAGGAATGAAGACAGGAAGGAATAATGTCAGGGAGGGAAGGACGTGAGAGGAAGAAAAGGAGAGGAGAAGGAAGGAATGAAGGAACAGAGCAAGGGAAGGGAAAAGAGAAAGGGAGGACAAGAGAAGGGGATAGAGGGAAGGAGGAAAGAAGGAAGGAATGGAGGAAGGAAGAATGTGATGGGAGAGGAAAAGAAGTAAGGAAGGAAAGAAGGGAGGAGGAAGGAAGGAAATGAGGAAGAAAAGGGAGAAGGAAGGGAAGAAGTGAGGGAGGAAGGAAGGCTAATACCTTTACTGCTGAAACATCAGCGTGTAAGTCGCTGCAACACTGAGTTCTGATTGGTCAGAAGGTGTGGCTCAGTTTTTTACAGCAGCAGGACTGACAGCAGCTCCAGCTCTAATTCAGACCACAGGCTGATATTAATGCACTCATTCCAACAGGATACTGTTCTACTGATTCCAGCTTCATTTCATCTCAATAATGCAGAGAAAGAGAGAGAGAAATGGAGAGAACAGCACACCTGTATCTCAGACGTTCCACTACATTAACTATAAACTCCTTCTGTATCGTTTTCATATGTTTGGAAATAAACAGTACAAAGCAGGTGGACAGAAGCCGTTCCTGTGAAGCAGGTTCACTCCTGGAGTGGTTCTCGTTATCGTCCAACACTGATCCAATGCGGGGGAAAGATTTGTGCTCAGTAGTCTTCTGTTCCAAATGGACGTCCGGGTTCGAGAAGTTGATCTCATTCCGGTGCTTTGTTTCTGCCCTTCATAGTTGTCAGTAGATCGCACATCTGTCCAGTTATCGACTTGGAGCATGACGCGGTTTCTCTAGTACTTCACAAACTCAACATAAAGGTAATAATCATGTGGCGTTAGAGCCATCACACGTTATTAATAATGATATATATTATCTCATTTGGCAAAGTCTCTTGTGTTAAAACAAACACTCCTTATCGTCAGTCTGTGTTGGAGGCTGCATCGGTGTTTAATATTCCGCAATGCGTGTTTGACCTACAGCAGTCCGGTGGGCATGGTGCTGTTCTGCCAGCGGAGGCAGGTGGTTTTCGAGTGTTTGTACAGGTGACTGGATTGGCTGAAGCGCTTGCCACACTTCAGGCACGCGTACGGCTTCTCACCCGTGTGAACTCGGATGTGCTTCTTGCAGTCTGTCAAGGTCAGGAAGGTCTTGCAGCAGATTTTACAGGCGTATTTGCGCGCTCCTTCGACCACCAGAACATTGTGCTCGGAGAGCGCCTTCTTACACTTGGAGAGCACGTCGGCTGACGCGCGGGTCAACTGGGGCAGAGGATTCAAGTTCGGGTTGCTTCCTCGTTGGCTAGAACCGTCGAAATTGGCGCCGTTTACAAGCATTGATGATGATGACGATGACGAAGAGGATGAGGAAGCAGCGTCGTGCATCAAAGCGGCTCCTGGTGCGGATTTCGGAGCGATGCGTCGATAAGGAGGAAATCTGTACACGCCGCCCTTGCAACCGTTTCTCTGAAACTCCAACGCCAGCTGCTCTGCAGAAGACGTCGCCATCCCATCGAGCATGGGTGGAAACAGGAGCGCGTCGGCCCGCGTGTTGGAAAACTCCTGTGCCTCCCCCGGGAGGAGGTTGTGAGATGGAGGGAGGTGGGTAGAAGAAGAGGGGTCAGAGCCGAACAGGAACCGCGGGGGCTCGTGGTCCAGGGCACACTCCCCTGTCGTGGTGTTTGGGACGGAGACGCGGTCGAAGTTCATGGTGCTCAGGAGACCTGCTCCTCTTTCTCTGCGGTCTACACCTCCTCCTGTGTCGCCTGCTCTTTCTGCTTCTAGGACTGGTCCCTTGATTTCTGAGATCAGGATGTCAGAGCTGGGCTGAGGGTCGCTGAAGCTGTGCTCGCTGCCTTCGGGACTCAGTTCCAGCTTCTCCCCCACCGCCTCCACCTGATCAGAGGAGAACAGCGGGTCATTGCACAAAACAACAAACATGAGAAATAACTGATAAGAAAAGCAAGCACACGTGCATATGTAGCATCCTTTTGTATTTTTTTTACAGAAAATCAAACTACAGAAATATTACACAGTATATGATACGTCACGTCGTGTCAAAGCTTGAAGGTAGAAATCAAGTGCACAAAGAGACTACAAAATCTGGATGGAGCTCATGCCAAAGAGTCCCAAAACCTAGAAGAGATAATAAGGATTTGAGATTTTGTGAGCATTTATTAAGGCGATCCATGGCTTCACCAGCTGAGTAAACCAGTTCCCTGATCTTCATGTACTTTTATCAGCTCTATTCTTGAATGCTGATAAACTGAATTAGAGTCTTATATAACAGAAAGTTCCTCAACTTAGTGTGCACATTGTAACGAACAGACAACCAGCTTGTAAATTAAACAATGACACGTCTTCAGACAGCTCTCCAGGACGTGCCTGTTCATACTTCCTTTATCAGACTTCAGAGACACCATACACCTGTACTGTCTCTGAGAAAGTGGGAGGTTCAGCAGCACACCTTAGAGAGTCAGAGCGTCTCATGGTTCTCACGGACCAAAAAAAACAGCTTTGACCAAATCATAGCTTGTACGTTGACTGATACTGCTAATGTCAGAAAACGAATCTGTATATTTTACCAAAATTGTGTGGCTTTAATTTAGGCTCGATTCAGTGGAACAAGCCAGTTTAACCCATGCAGAAGGCTTTTGTCCTGGTCTGGACTAAGGCCCTAGACATGCAGATATCAATTAAAGAGATCGAAGAATGAAAAAACAGAAGAGGACTGTGATACAGATGCAGAAAAGGAAAGAGGGATTAAGAGTCTACCTTGAATCCTGAAGCCCCAACCATTGAAATACACGTGGTCAGACATTAAAACCTTCTCAGCCTTTATCCAGTAGGTCTAGTCCAAGTGTCTGTGCTACCTCACAATTACTTCCACCTAACCATTTCCAGGTAGCTCTACATTCCATGCTGAAGGCACTGATGTATTTGGTTAATGTGGATCTGGACTTTTGGACTGGAGGATCCTATTTTTCCTTGTTCCTCATGGTAGACCTGAGCTTTAAACTAAACACCTAATATTGTCATTTTCTCCAAAGTAGTCTCTCCTGTGGTGCAGGAAATGCAGGAGCAGCAAAGAGCCATGCGACCATGCCCTCAAATATCAAATGAGATGATTTGACGTTTTACAGGAGAAAATACCCCATCAACAGGAACACACACAGATTTAATAATTCCAAAAGAAACCGACTTCTCCCTTTTGCCTTGGTAGAAAAGTTAAGAGAAATATCATGTAATATTTCTGCTTATGAAAAATGAGCATTTAGATTCACTACATATGCACTTGCCCAGTGTCCAGGTGCAGATATACGCAGTGGTGTATGCACTTAACGCTTACCTGGTCACTGCCCTCAGCCTGCGATGTGACATCGCTGGTCTCGTCTGCAGGCTCGGGTGAGCTGTTCGGCTCGCTTTTCACCACCACCGGCAAACGGTGGGCTTCTTCCTCACCTCCATCTTTCACTTGCACACCATCACCGTCTGGATATTCCTCCTTATGCGGTAGTAGTAGAGGCTCCGCCCTTCTCCCTCTGCCATTGCCCCCGCCCCCACCGCCACCGTCTGATTGGCTGGGCAGCTGTATGTCCTCTTGCGCCGCCACTCTTCTATACTCTTCTCTCTCGTCGGCTGCGATCACCACGACGTCCAGCTTGGAGTCTTCATCTACGGTTTTGCTGTGCGAGTCTGGGGACAGTAGCTCCTCCCCTCTAGCTCCGCCCACCCCACAGTCTTCGACAATGACCTGAGCTTGCGAAGGGAGACGTGGCCTCTGCCGTGGGCTCTCTGCCTCAGAGCGAATCAGAGAAAATGCCTGCTTACGCTTTTGCAAGCGGCGCTGTGGGTAGAAAGAGTCACGCTGGTCTAAGTGTCCGCTTCCCGAAACCGGCCCCGCCCCGGCCCCACGACCCGTTGCGCTCCCTTCCTCCTCCGTTTCTTCATTAAGGGCAGAGCTAACGACGCTCAAGCCGAGCTGCTGCAAGAGGAACGAGCGCTGGAGGCGCAAATTAGAGTTGCTGTTCAGCTGCTGCGGCTCCACACGCTGACTCCCACGCTCATTAAGAGGTGACTTGGGCAAAGTCCGTGTGTTCAAGTAATGCTTACAAGCCTTCACCACCGTGTTCAAGTGCAAATGAGACGCGGCCAGTAACACATCCATGACGTTGCTCTCGCCCAGCGTCAGCGTGGAAGTGTACATCATGTCCACAAGCACAGAGAACGCCTCGGCCGTCACCACCTCCGAATCCAGCCGGATGACACTCATGCTACCGTCACCCTCCGAGACGCTAAACAGCGCGCGGAAGTGAGTGCTGCATGCCGCCAGGACGGCACGGTGAGCTTTAAAATGCCGGCTGCCCACCACAATCACGCTGTCGCACAGCTGCCCGTGGACACGCTGGTAGTTCAGCTGCTGGAAAATCTGCTCAAAGTGGCCTGGGAAGTCCATGATCTGAGGAAGATACAGAGTGGATTCTGTTATAATAGCGTTTATATACAGTACTGTCCAAAAGTCTTAAAATAAAAATAAAAATAAAAAATAAAAAAGTTCCAACAAAAATAAGTTACGCATAATGCTCTTCTGGAGACTTTGACCATCACACTGTTATCTAATGTGTTGCTTTCATTACTGATATGCAAACGTTTCTGGGATACATTTAATTTTTTGTTGTAAAAACAAAATCTTTTTGTACTGACACTTCACGTCTAAATAAACCCAGAGTTCAAAAAATTAGCTAAATATCTTTATTAGATATATTCCAGGTATGTACAGCCAATAATATTGTTTTCTATATTTTTTCCTCAGGTAATTAGCACACCGGCTAATATGTCTAGTGGATGGCAGGTTACCTAGCAACCTGTGCTACACCATGGGCTTGTGTGCCAACTACCTGACTAGCTAACCTCACCCTCATACCCAGCTAACCTAGCTAACGCTAATGCCGTGCGTGTGTGTGTTTGTTTGTTAGTTAGTTTTTTTTGTAAACGCTCTAAAGCAAAAACAAGTTTATTTACCTTACACAATAAACACCTCGGTGTAGCTCGCTAGTTAGCCGACATCAGTCTCCAAGCTAGTGAACTTGTCGGACCTTTCGGTCACCTCAGAGGAAGCAAACCAGTCGAGAATACGAACAAATAAATACTCTTGATTAACGGAACGTCAAATCCATTTTTCGTCTTACAGCTTAAATCATGCCGTAGGTAAAACGGCGAATTAACAGACAACAGAATCCCATCGCGCGATAACAGTTAGCCAGGTAGCTAGCTACCAGGCATTTGTTATTAGCGAATGAGTCGGCTCTTTGAACCGGATCTTTTTGGAGAGCCGAATCGCATAGTGCACCCACTGTTCAGGATGCATGTCGGTTCTCCAAAAAGATCCGGTTCAAAGAGCCGACTCGCACTGATTTCTTGAAAATTATTCATGACTTAATAGTTGCGATTTTCCAGTACCTTGATACGATACGAGTGACATGATACGAGTCTTCGTGAATTCTAAAAGATTAAGCGCTCATTCTTTTGACATATATTTGAATATATTTTATACAGTGCAAAGTATGTTATTGTGTTAATCAAAAAGTACATTGAAATTTGATCTTGAGAATTGAAAAAACGTTTTGGGAGATGAAAGAGTTGACTCTTTTTGGTGAGCCCGAGCCAAATTGCTGTGACTCACTTGTTGTCGTTCTCAAATGTGCTATAAGTCTCCCATATAAGCATCAAATGTTCTCCTGTAATCCTCCCTGTTTAATACAAATCCTCTGTCTCACCCAGTACCTCCTACCAGCCTCTATCTGTTCCTACAAACTTTAATCCACACATCTAGCTGCTTTGGATAAACTGTCTAGCGTTATATGATTAGCCAAATCAGCAGTCAGTTTAACCACTTTGTAAGAAAGCCAGGTGAGGTTTCTCAAGTTTCCAGTCTGTGCCCACTGTAGTGTCAGATTCCTGTTCTTGGCTGACAGGAGTGGAACCTGACATGGTCTTTGGTTTTTGTAGCTCATTAGCCTCAAGGTTCGATGTGTGCTGTGTTTTTTTATGCTTTTCTCCCATTTCTTTTAGGTGATTTCTTACAGTTCAGTCACATTCGGATATTGACTCCAGTTTCTGCCCACATGTTTCTTACAGTGGCTTGCAAAAGTATTCATACCCCTTTTCTATAACTTTCCATATATGGTCACATTACAACCACAAACAAATATTTCATTGGAATTTAATGTGAAATACCAACACAAAGGGGTATACAATTGTGAAGTGGAAAGAAAATGATACATGATACAAAACATTTTGTCCCCAACATGGCTCCTGGCAAACTGCAAATGGGACTTTTTATGGTTTTCTTTTAACAATGGCTTTCTTCTTGCCACTCTTCCATAAAGACC
>JAOVVG010000034.1:8835147-8842647 GCA_028566375.1 Leptodoras nelsoni | reverse complement strand
ACACGCATGCACACACATGCAGAATTCCAATTCAAAAGATGACGTTGTTGCTTTAGTTTAAAGTAAATAGGAAAAACCTGTTTGTGTTTGTGTGTGTGTGTGTTTGTTGTGTGTGTGTGTGTGTGTGTGTGTGCGCACATGTGTGAAGGTGATGGATTGTGAGGTCTGATTTGTGCTGTACGTGTCACTGCAAGGATGAACAGCCAATTAAAATGTCAACTCCAGTTTCTTCAGTCGTTTGCACTAACACACACACACACACACACACACACGCACACACACACACACGCACACACAAAGAATCAAAAGGAAATGACAGCAGGAAGTTTAGAAATTATTTGACCTTAGGTTTACCTCGGTTGGGCCATCTGTAGTGTGTGTGTGTGTGTGTGTGTGTGTGTATATAAAATTTCTGATGACTAGAAAGAACTGACTGAATCTAAGAAGGAACCAAATCTGTGATGACACTGTGTGTGTGTGTGTGTGTGTGTGTGTGTCTGTGTGCGTGTGAATACAAAACATATGCAACATCTATTAAATGTTAAATCATATTGTCAATTAACACCACAAACAACCCCTACGCCCAACACACACACACACACACACACACCCACACAAACCTAGTATACGTAGGAAGCAGGAAGCAAGAGAAGCAAGCGTCTCAGTCATGACAATGCAGCACATACACATACACACCCACATCCCCCCACACACCCACACCTACACACACACACTCATACACACCCACACCCCCCCACACACCCACACACACACCTAGTATGCGTAGGAAGCAGGAAGCAAGAGAAGCAAGCATCTCAGTCATGACAATGCCCCACATGCACATACACTCCCACACACACACACACAGAAATTGGTAGGAAATGTCAAATGTTGAGTGACACTGATCGTATGCAGCAAAGGATTATGGGTGACTGAAGTGTCATAAGCAGTGCTGTGCATCAGGCTTTGTTGTGTGTGTGTGCGTGTGTGTGTGTGTGTGTGTGTGTGTGTGTATGTACCATGTTTTTATATCTTTCTGGGGCTCAAATGTCCTCACAAGGATAGGAAAATCTGATATTTTTGACCTTGTGGGGACATTTTGCTGGTCCCCATAAGGAACATATGTCTTTTTTTTAAACAAAAATAAATAAATAAAAGAACCAAAGAGTTGCTTTTTCATTACTGAGGTTAAGGTTAGGGTTAAGGTTAAGGTTAGGGTTAAGGTAAGGGTTAGGGTTAGCATTAATTAACTGCATTAATAATCATGTCCTCACAAGTATAGCAAGAAAAAGTGTGTGTGTGTGTGTGTGTGCTTGCGTATGCTTTTTCTAGCAGCTGTGCTCAAAGGAAAAGTTGTAGTCTGACTTTTTACCCCTTAACAAGACTTACCCAAGAGGCGTGTCTTGGTGTTCTAGCTTGAGGCGGTTTTATACTACATGATTTCTGCCACCTTTTAAGATTAAGATACGAGATTTCTACAACTCTAAATTCTTCCTGTAAATATACGATGTACGATAACGTGCTCTCCATATCACATTATATGATCAAGACCCACTAGCGATAGAGCTGCAAATTACAGATCAGTACTACCTTCTGTTTAAGTCAGCAATCAATGCAATCTGGGCTTATTTTTTTTAATTGGCTAACAAACTCGCATAAAGAAAATCAGTTTTCACAGTGAGCTTGAGGTAATAGGTATGTCTTTGAAGCTATCCTGTGAGTTTCACATAATCCTATTGGTGTGTACATTGAAGCACCAGAAAAACTGGTATAGCAAGTTAATGCTTGGTAGATCCCCCACGGGATCTTGGAGGGAACATTGCGCAGTCCTCACGGTGATGTTCCTTGGTGATGAATTCCGATGGTGAATTCCGATGTTACTTGATTCTACTGACTATTGATCCGCAGGAGATTCCTGGAACTTCCCAGAGCGGTGGGCCGTCTGCAGAAGGTTTTATACTATGACTTTAGGTAGTTGGATGTTTTTCTGCATAATAAATAATAAATCCATTCTAGCCACTAGAAATGACCTTTTCACTTTTCAGTTATCTGTCTGTGGGGCTTTTCCTGATTAGGTCTGAGTTCTGTTTCTTCTGTTGTTGTTTTGAAGGAGAAATGGAGCTTGGTGTGACACGTTTTGGAGGTTACAGTGGAAGTGACGGCAAAAGGAGAAGACAAGCGAGCTTTAATTATTAAGAAGAAGCATGTGCCACTGAAATAGTGACATGCAGGCATTTGTGAAAAACTGATGCCTCTCGTGGGGCTTTGCAATATTGACCTGGGACGGATTGGCTTGTTGTAATGAGCTGCTGAGAGTAGATGCTTCTTTGCTTTTGATTTCTGAAGCAAATGAAGTAGTGTGTGGTGTCAAAAGGAAAGCACTTTACACTGCACTTTCTGCTGAATGGGTGTACGCAACTAACACGGGACCTTGGATACTTCATCGCAGCCGAGTGTGTCTCACTTTTGCTGAAAAGACAGAAAAAATCCTCTGTGTCCTTCCTGCTACTGAGAGTGGGTTCACACACACACACACACGCACACACACCTGGCATGCAATTTGGGATGCTTTTCAGCTTACCATGGCTGTACAGAGTTATTGTAGCCTCTCTGTCTTGCCGTTCTCCGTTGACCTCTCTCATCAACAAGGCGTTTCCTATGACATACCGTCCACCGAATGTTTTTTGTTTTCTGCACCTATATAAGCTGTTTCTAAAATAACAGTCTGCAGCTTTTGAGGGACCAACAGCCATGGCACAGTCACTGAGACACTGAGAATTTTTTCCTCCCAAATGAACAAATTTCTCAAACTAAATGAGTGATGTAGCTCTGTAGCTTTGATGGAAGGTTAATGCTAGCTGTTTAGGTTTGCTAATTCTCTCTCTCTCTCTCTCTCTATTTCTATCTTTGTGTGTGAGTGAAATGTGAGTGTGAATCTCTGTGATGAAGGTGGAGGTATATGATGTGAGAGAGAAAGAGATAGAGAAAGGAAGAGCTGGAGAGAAAAGAGAAAAATAAACCCAGAAGAATGCCACATTTTGTTGTCACAGCAACACACCATCCCTCTATCTCTCTTCTTCTGCAACCATTTTGCTCCTTCCATCTGTCTAGATCCGTGGCCTTCTTTCCCTCCACCTGTCTCTCTCTCTCTCTCTCTCTCTCTCTCTCTTATATTCATGACTTCCAGCAGTTAAGCCATTACCATTCCTTTCCATTCAAGATTTAAACCACCAAAACCAGTCCAATCAAATATAACACCTTACTAATGTTATCTCTCTGCTTGTGTGTGAGACTTGCAACCTACATAACCCCTCACAGAGCCACATGCTCACACACACATGGCAATCTCCATGGTGCAGAAATATCACAGGATCGATCCTCTCTCATTGGTCGCTAATGGAGGTTTGGCGTGTTCAATTTTTTTTTCCTTTCTCTGCACCGCTCTGTGCACTCAACAGCTTACAGCCAAGATTTAATATCAGAATGAGATATCAGGGGGATTGAATGAAGAACAGGGTGTGCGTTCAAGTGCTGAAATCACATATACAGTGCCTTGAAAAAGTATTCATACCCCTTGAACTTTTCCACATTTTTTCACATTACACCCACAAATGTATTTTATTGGGATTTTATGTGATAGACCAACACAAAGTAGCAAGTAATTGTGAATTATAAAGAAAATGATACATAGCTTTCAAAAATTTTCATAAAGTGTGGTGTGTATTTCTATTCAGCCCCCTGTACTCTGATACCTCTAAATAAAATCCAGTAAATAGACCTGTGTGTAATTTATTATCAGTATAACTACAGCTGTTCTGTGAAGGCCTCAGAGGTTTGTTAGAGAACATTAGTGAACAAACAGCATCTGAAAATGGAGAGAGTATGGCACAACTGCAAACCTACCAAGACACGACCATCCACCTAAACTGACAGCCCAGGCAAGGAAAACACTAATTAGAGACACAGCCAAGAGGCCCTTGGTCACTCTGGAAGAGCTGCAGAGCTCCACAGCTCAGGTTGGAGAATCTGTTCACAGGACAACTATTAGTCGTGTTCTCCACAAATCTGACCTTTATGGAAGAGTGGCAAGAAGAAAGCCATTCCCATTTGCAGTTTGCCACAAGCCATGTAGGGGACACAAATATATGGAAGAGCCCAAAGTTGAACTTTGCAGACACTATGTGTGGCAGAAAACTATCAACGCTCAACACCCTGAACACACCATGCTCACTGTGAAACATGGTGGTGGCAGCATCATGCTGTGGGGATGCATTTCTTCAGCAGGGACAGGGAAGCTGATTAGAGTTGATGGGAAGATGGATGGAGCTAAATACAGGTCAATCCTGGAGGAAAACCTGTTAGAGGCTACAAAAGACTTGACCTTCCAGCAGAGCAAGGACCCTAAACATACTGCCAGATCTACAATGGAATGGTCCAATCAAAGTCCAGACCCAAAACCCATTGACAATCTATGGCAAGACTTGAAAATTGTTGTTCACAGACTCTCTCCATCCAATCTCTTTTTTGCAAAGAAGAATAGGCAAAAATGTCAGCCTGTAGATGTGCAAAGCTAGTAGAGGTATACCCTAAGGTGGTGGTCCTACAAAGTTTGGACTATGTATCTATGAAAGCTATGTATCATTTTCTTTATATTTCACAATTACTTGCTAATTTTTGTTGGTCTATCACATAAAATCCCAATAAAATACATTTGTGGGTGTAATGTGAAAAATTGTGGAAAAGTTCAAGGGGTATGAATACTTTTGCAAGGCACTGTACCTCCTTGTATCTACACTCTCCATTTTATCAGCTCCACTGATCATACAGGTGCACTATGTAGTTTTATAGATAGAGACTGTAGTCCATCTGTTTTTCTGCAGCCTTAGTGTGTGTTGTGCTGGTGTGAGTGGATCAGACACAGCAGTGATGCTGGAGTTTTTAATCCCCTCAGTGTCACTGCTGGACTGAAAATATTCCACCAAACAAAAATATCCAACCAACAGTGTCCTGTAGGCAGCATCCTGTGAGCACTGATGAAGGATTAGAGGATGACTAACACAAACTGTACAGCAACAGATGAACTACTGTCTCTGACTTTACATCTACAGGGTGGAACAACTATGTAGGTGTGTCTAATAGATAGGACAGTCAGTGGTCTTAAAAACTTCAGCAGCACTGCAGTGCTGACAATCATCCACCACCCAAATTATACCTGATCTGTGGTGGTCCTGTGGGGGTCCTGACCACTGAAGAGCAGCACAAAAGGGGGCCACCTATATCAGGGGTGTCAAACTAAATCCACAAAGGGCCGGTGTGGGTGCAGGTTTTCTTTCCAACCAAGCAGGTGAACAGGTTAATTGGAAACAGGTGAGTGTCATGATTGGGTATAAAGTGAGCATCCCTGAAAGGCTCAGTTGTTCACAAGCAAGGATGGTGTGAGGTTCACCACTTTGTGAACGACTACATGAGCAAATAGACCAACAGTTTAAGAATATTTCCCAATGTGCAATTGCAAGGAATGTAAAGATTTCATCATCTACAGTCCATAATAGCATCAAAAGATTCAGAGAATCTGGAGAAATCTCTGCAAGTAAGTGGCAAGGCCGAAAACCAACATCGAATGCCTATGACATTCAATCCCTCAGGCGGCACTGCATTAAAAATGTTAAAAATGAAATTTTAGAATCCTTCAACCCATATTCGATTGAATCCACTACAAAGACAAGATATTTAATGTTCAAACAGATAAACTTTATTTTTTTTTGCAAATATTCACTCATTTTTTAATTTGATTCCTGCAACACGTTCCAAAACAGTTGGGACAGGGGTGACAAAAGACTGGGAAAGTTGTTTTACACAACGTCCCAACTTCATTGGAATTGGGGTTGTAAATGCAAAGCCAAAAGACATTATGCGTGTAACTATCAAGCGGAAATACAGTATAAGTGCACGGGAACTATATTGAATAACAACTAAGTGTAAGAATACTTATTTTCCCCTTACTCATAGTATCTGGTTACAACAGTAGATTTTCAGAGAGAGGGTTACATGTGTAAATATAGCTGCATGGTGAGTATTGAATTAATCAGTTATGAAAACTTTTCTCAATTTTTTTTAATGAACTGGATAAGTACACTGTTTTTGGCCTTTTAGGTCTCTTGAGCCTGACTACACTGACTAGGACTGACATTCTGACAGATGGCAGATACAGATTTCTTTCCTAACTCTGACTCCTGACTCTCAGAACCTGGGATTTCTCATGACCAAAACATGAGATGGCAGTTCCGCTGATCGGCTCCGAAATCGAGTTTCATGCAAGACGTCAAGACAGGTGGTGTTGCCCAAATGTTACAATGTGTGTGTGCTGTATTATGTATCTCGCATGTATCTGGACATCATCAGTGCTTGACTGAAATTACCCAATTGTATTATGTTTCTGTGGAGTATTTCATCTTTGCTATTTTGCCTGTATGAACACTAACCACATCATTGTACTATTTCTACTATAGAGCAGCAAGCAAGACACGACATAATTACGTACAGTAAGGAGTAAAAGATAGAGTCGACTCCGAAGACACAATTTCTTTTAAAGTTTTATGTACTAATGTACTCAATAAGGTTTTATACAACATCTCTTTTAAATTCTTGAATATGATTGGTCAAAATTTGTGGATCAATTTGCGATACAAGAAGTGAACTGGAGTCAGTTGGCAGCGTAACACGCTCTATCCGCCCTTTTCCACATACCTGTCCTCACAGAAGCACGTGATTGGCTAGTGTCACTGTGATTGACAGCAGAGTCATAGTATTCCATCCTTCCCACCCAGAACGCACAGTCCTGCTCTCAGGACTCCCGTGGAAAAGAAAACAAAAATGAAAAAAGCATGGCTGGTGAAAGAAGGATTGTTTATAGCTACTATAATGCAACTAATTATAGGAACTAACTTGCTTCCACAGACTTAAATTTAATTATAAATGGGTTTAAAAGATAAACAATGTTCTTTAACAATAAAAAATTTTAAAATAAAGGTACATTAGGTAAGATTAGTCTTTTTTTTTCAAAACGAGGTTGGGTGGTTGGGTTTGTCCATTTTTAAGAAGTGCCACCCCAAGGTCATAGGTAACCCTAATAATCCACATCCTAAATAAAACAAAACAAGCATTCTGGACCAGACGTCAGTTTTTCAAACAGGATTTCTCAGCCACTTAATACATTTTTGCTCCAGCGATGACTATTGTTATTTCATCATGTTCTGGGAAAGTTGAGGAATGCTCAAAAAACACCTGTCTGGAACATTCTATAGGTGAGCAGGTTAATTGGAAACAGGTGAGTGTCATGATTGGGTATAAAGGGACCATCCCCGAAAGGCTCAGTCGTTCACAAGCATGGATGGGGTGAGGTTCACCACTTTGTGAACGACTACATGAGCAAATAGTCCAACAGTTTAAGAACAACATTTCCCAATGTGCAATTGCAAGGAATGTAGGGATTTCATCATC
>JAOVVG010000034.1:8446086-8456086 GCA_028566375.1 Leptodoras nelsoni | reverse complement strand
AAAGGTCTGTGAGACGCAGTCTTCTGCTCCACACAGGCTCAATTGTGCACAGTTCTTTATTCTCTGTAGAGCTTCACACATTGCTCTTTTCCATGGATTCTGTATGGGTTATGGATAATATAGTATAGTACATCTCAATGAACTCGGATTATAGTCTACTAGGAAGTTATACAGCTATGCTATTGTGGCCCTAATGGTCAGCAGCTGCTCAGAACCCATGTCCACTTGTGTATCTGAGGTGCGGTGTGTGTATATGTGTGTGTGTGTGTGTGTGTGTGTGTGTGTGTGTGTGTGTGTGGGTGGTGTTGTGTGCGTCAGGCTAGGTCTCCTGGTGTGACTTTTTTGTTCTTGGGAGTGTAGTGGAGGTCAATAGCAGCTCATTAGTGGAGTGAGAGCTCATAGATCCAACAGCTTCGAGCAGAGTCTTTGGCTCGTTCGCACACACTCACACACACATAGCTTGCTGATCTGGATGACCACCATTTATCACACACACCTGTGGTGCAATAATGTGTAACCCAAACCAGACTTGAACGCTTTTCCACGTCTTAGAGAGTCGACGTTCAGTCGGTCACGTAGGTCGGTTAGTCAGACGTGCACACACACTCACCACTGGAACGCTAGATGCAGTGTTTCACCATACTGTACATCCCGAGTCACACTGTTAAACCTTTTGGATACACCGAATCTCCCAAAACCCCCCAACTCTTACTTTCTAGTGGGGGAGGGTGCCTTCCTGTCAGCTCTATTACCCTCTACATGTGGGGTCAATATGTGCAATGCAAAGTGTGTGTGTGTGAGTGAGTGAGTAAGTGAGTGAGAGAGTGAGTGAATGAGTGAGGGCTGTCTTTTTTTTGTCCCCACCCAGTTTTAGGGTGGATTCCATACTCACCCCTTATCCTGCACTCCTTTCTCCACCCCTTAACCCCCCCTCCCTCCATCCCTCCCTCCCTCCTTTACCCCCCCTTTGTCTTGTCTGTTTAAAAAGAAGGGGGATAGTTCACATTGTTCAAATTGAACATCTACAGGTCATCCATCCCCTCCAAAGAAAGACAGACAGAGAAAGAGAAAGAGAGAGAGAGAGAGAAGTCACGAACAGACATCCTTGCAAGACTTGTAACTGGATTTCTTCATCAGCTTCTTCTCGATCGTTAAGATCTACTCTTAAGGTGGACCGTTATTTTATTTTTTTTTGGCAAAGAACTCTCCATCAAGAATCACCATGAGGTTCTTCCATCCGCTCTTCGTCCTGTTGCTCCTACTCACCGTCCTGACGCTGGTCGGCGCCCAGAAACCAGGTATGCATCTTCCACACGTGTAAACTGGGGAAAAAATAAACTCGCTTTAAAAGTCTGTATTAAAGAGAGGCTATATGGATTCCACGATTCTCTTATGATAAAGATATGTTGAACCTGCAGGGTTTTTTATATAGAGCAGGGCTCCGTTTTTAATCTTTAAGACATTCCTTGTTTATATTTGGATGGAAGAATATGACAGTGGACCAATGTGGAAGTTTAGGCAAAATCAGCTCTTAGACATCCTTAAAACCTGAATGAACACCGTTGAGCTGGACAGGAGTGCGCGCACCCGACAGCGTGCCGTGCGCTCCGGCTTCTTACCAGTCAGATTTCTGAATGAAATGACGAAACCTAAACGCCAGGCAGTGTCAGGAAGCGTTTTGGTGATTCATAGCAGATTCAAAGCAGATTCATAGCAGATTCATAGAAAACCGAATCCTGACTTTCCAGTGACAAATGGCTGGTTTGGGAATTACGCACATTACGCATTTCCAATCCAATTCCTGTTAATATGTTCACACAGGGAGAAGCTATGGATTACACACACACACACACACACACACACACACACACACAAAATGTATTACTCAACATTTTCACCATTCTTACATCTCATATGCCTGTTGATGTAAAAAAAAATGTGTCTGAATAGCAGCCATGTCTATAAGCAGTCCAGTATAGGTGGTGTATCCTGGTGTTAAAGCAATGCAGGATAATGTGATTTTTTGGAAAGCAGTCAGAGCCAGGGTTCAGTGCCTTTGGTTTGGGGTCAGTGACTTTTAGTGCCTTTTTAAGTGCCTTTTAGCGCCTCCGGATTCCACGAGGAAACTAGAGAAGACCTACAGGGATTTTTTTTTGTCCCCCTAAAAACATTTAATAGCTAGACATAGTTCTTATATAAACAGAAGTTGTCTGAAATCCATTTTCCCACAGTGTTTTATTTATTTATTTATTTATTTACAGCTGGCCTGTGTGTAAGCATGCATGCATGCATAGCCTATGAGGATTAATTCCATGTAACCCATAAATTCCAATGCCAGCAGCGGCTACGCGCAATTAAGCTCGTGCCCGCGGGCGCTGGAGCTCCGGTGCCCTATTGTTAATCATGCCGTTGAACACAATGGACGCGAGATTAGCATACGGCCACCACAGAGGGGAACGAGAAAGAAATAAAAGAATAGAGGAGGGGAAAGGAGTGGAGGGGTGAAGGTGGATCTATATATATATGGCCTCACGTAGGCTACCTTTGCTTGTTAACAAATCGACGCTTGATTGATATATTGGTCCAATAGACTGCAATTCGTGTGAAGTCGTTGTGTTTTCAGGTAACGCCCCTCCTCCCCGGTGCTCCCGGACGCCCCGCCCACTTTTCTTTTTTTCTTTCTTTCTTTTTTTTTAAAGATCATTGCATGAATTCTGACATAACAATGAACTTTTCCTCTCTTTTTTGAATATGTGAAGACACAGTGTCTCCATGTAGTAATAATAATAATAATCATCATCATCATCATTTCACATGATAAAGTTTGGGCCTAATCAACCTGCTTTTGCAGGTATATACACTTTATACACGTGTTGTAGGTGAACTTCCAGTTTGAAGCTCCATGCTAAATTTGAAATACACTGTTTATGCTCTTTTACATGCCATTAAATTGCTTTTAATAAGTGCAACTCACTTGTCTTTTAGATTTTCTGAATTTGAGGCGAAAATACAGGAGACATCACTGTCCACACAAGCGCTGCCTGCCTTTACATTCCAGAGTGCCCTTTCCCTGAGGTGAATACACACACACACACACACACACACACACTTTCCTCACATTATACTCAGTGATATTTAATGAATTACAGGGTTGAACCTCCAGTCTAGCCTACCTTTAAATAGCCCAAGTAGACAGATATAAATGGTTGGCATTCTTGTACTTAAAAAAACTACTAACAAATATTTGCTACATACTTTAAATACCTGGACAGACTCCACAGCAACACACCAAATCCTGCCCACTAACTGCTTCCTGCAAGAGTTCACCCCTCCATTGTGTGTCTGTGTGTGTTGCAAAGAGCACAAACTGGATTAATTAGCAGAACTGTAATTAAGCTAAACATAGTAAAGCTTTAGTCAGACCTCTCTCTCTAGTCACTCTCTCTTACACACACACATAGTGTGTAAACAGTTCTGAACTAAATGACTGTAATTGTGGCATCCCTTGAGGTTTTGGACTTTCTCTAAGACTGGGAGAAGTAAACAAAGCACACACTCGCAAAGATCACAAAAGAGCCGGTTAACTCAAATAGACCACCGAAACAGAATCACACACACACACTGAGGAACTGCCCTACCCCCCTGTATCTACCTGCCACACACACACACACACACACACAGTAAAGCATGGGTGGCATTCACTAAAATGAACCGGACACATTTTTACCGCAGTGATAACCATGTATACTTCGAGACTAACATTTATGTACTTGGGCAAAATCACGGCTCGTCCAAACCATAGGGTTTGAGTCTCATGGTGTCTCAGAGCAACGAGGTAATGAGAAGACTAGTCTATGTTCCGACTTAAGGGATAGAAGTCTTTAAAGGAGAACTGAATTCAGATATTATGTTCTTGCTCAGGCTTGGAAAGCCTAGAAAAGTAGACTTTGCAGATTTCCAGACAAATGTATTATATTTTGGAAAAACCTATATATTCCAGATATGGAAGTATGGCCTATAAATTCATTGGCCATTTCCTCACTTTCTGCATTAATAGTGTTTTTGTTTGGTTTATTTAACTTAAAATATTAAGTTAAAAGGATGTCAGACACAAATATTGTTAACTTTAAATATTAAGTTCACTGAACTTGTAACCAGTTAAGTTTGAGTAGCTTTTTTTTTTACAGTGTAGTAGGTGTGCTAAAATGGTACACTCTAAAAGAAAGTCATATCTGTGTATACCTTTATCTGTATGCTGGAAAACCCTTTAGTTCTACAGCTTGGCTTAACACTACACTACTATGTGTTACTTCCTGCTGAACCATTAATCAGCACTAAGCTACTTAACCAGCAATAGGGCAATAACATACAACTTACAAGCTAAATTCAAAAACACTACTTAGTGTACCTTTAAGGACGTGTGTGTCGGCTGGGTGTTAATGTTGAAACGCGTGTGCGCGAGAAGCGACACCGTATCTGTAAAAACACACACTCTGTGCACCAGGCTCCCGGAGCCGGCCTACTGTTTTCAGACACTTCGGAGGGGTCGTCACCTTTCACCCATCCTCTCTGACCCCCACACAATGAGCCAGAGCCAGTCCGCAGTTAACAAAACACACACCAAGAACAAATGCAAAGCGCACAAGGAGAACAAAATGACTGATCTAAAAAGTACATGTTGAACTAATTGCTAATTATCGTTCTTCTGGGGTTTTTTTTCAGGTTATCTGAAACTGTCCATAAAAGCGATGAAGGATGAGTGTATGTATTGTGTCGGAGTGCTGGAGCAGACAAGCTGCTCTTCCAGCAGTGAGACAGACACACGGCTATGCAGTAAAGGAGGTTTCATACGCTGCTGGACTACGCCAAATAAAGAAGGATCTCTTTTGGATCACGTGCCAACGTTCTGAGATTTTTCTGAGAAAACAGATATGGATATAGATATGGAGTTTCTTTATGTACAGTATATGTGTGTGTGAGAGTGAGAGAGAGAGAGAGAGAGAGAGAGAGATATGAGACAGCATTTAAATCTTTTAAAGCCAATGATCATTGACTGGAACACAAGTATAACAATATCTCAGTGTCCAAACCACTGAATCCCTAATCGTTGTAAATAGTATGAAATGAATGATATGTGTTTATATGTAAGTTATATGCACTTCAAATGTTTTATTATTCTTATTAAATAAAAATGTAGTTTCTTTTCAAAACTGTTGTCTTCTCCATGAGTCTTTTCTCACTGTAAATAGTGCAAAAACCAACCAGATCAAACGGTATAAACCCAACAGAAATGTGACTTAAAATACAATAAAATCTTTTTTCCTCATGTCCAAAAATATAACATACAGCGCAGCATCTGTGGCAGTAGAATACACGTGCAACCACAATGATTTACCACAGCCTGAAAATAACTTTAATGATTAGTGTCTGTGCAAACTAATATGAACAAAGGGCAGGTTAAATTAGGTTTCTAGATATTTATTATAAGTTTGTATTACTTTAGGAACGATGACTGTCTGGGCAAATGAACATGAACAAAAGGACAGGTATTAAATATAGAATGAAAAATTCGAGATATATCTAATTGCCTACCAACCTGCATCGTAATTCAATAAAAAGTACTGCAATAAATCCAATAACTAGTTTCAAAACACTAAAACATTTATTATGCCAAAAAAAAATGAAATACAAAGAAAACTATGTTCAAAATTCTTTGCATTAAAGGATTAAAAACAAAAACGAGAGTCTCAAGTCCCAATCAGATCTGATTGGTCAAATTTATTCTTCAGTGCAATTCAGATTCAGAACCGACAAATCTCCGTAGGTGATACGATAATATGGATTCAATCAACTCACTTTAACAGCTGGTGGTTTGATCACACAACGTTTTTTTCCCTTCTTATTAATTCCTTTATCGGTTCCCGGGGAAGCATGAAAGCAATGTTAAGGATAAGAAGGCTCTTTTCTCCCAGTTAAGACCCTTGTGATTAGTCGACCACGGCCACTGCTGTCAGTCAGTAAACGAATACGCAGACAGACACGTGCATTAAAACCCTGCTCAAACACAGGAATCTTCTCTTCTCTTCTCTTCTCTTTTCTTCTCTTCTCTTCTCTCAGTCTCTGGTCTGCTGTGACGTGAGGGCTAGGATTTTTTTGCTCAGCAGCATGTTGTGCTGCTTCAGGTACTCGATCAGGTCTGCTTGTTTCTCCACCACCTCTTCCAGACAGGACCCATCTCTATTTTTACACAACATGAAGCCTATGGTTAGTCTCCGAGAACGAGAATCAACACATCTATCTATCCATCTATTTATTTATCTATCTATTAAATTAAATGGGGGGGGGGCATGACTAGAGGTCATCATGACCAACTGAGGTATGCGCACGTGTGTGTGTGTGTGTGTGTGAGATGGAAATGCAGTGTTTCTGTAAGGAAACAGAGTTTATATGATCTGTTTACAAACCCTTCAGCATGACCAGAGGGTGCGTTCGGGTGTGTGTGTTTGTTGGCGTGTTGGGCTCCACCTATGGAGATGCTAATGAGAGATACGGGGCTGAGAGATAAAGATAAATTCAATCCCTCATTCTAAAGCACATCTGGTTACGGCTACATCAAGGCTTTTCAGCTTTGCGTGCAAATTAATAACGACCGATGGACAGGTCTCATTAGCAGAAGCCTGTTTCGGCTATGTTTTGTTTTCCATCCCTATTTATATATAATTTACACAAAATTCCCTGCTTCTTACTGCAGATTTTTTTCTTATATACTTCAAGCATATCATCCATCATCTAACGTATGTGAATTACGACATGCGTGTTCCTTACCTGAAGCCCAACTCTGTGTGTGTGTCGCCGGCATTGGCAGAGAAGGTGTGAGCTCTCTCGTCTTCCGTGATATCCGGACTCGGGCTTTGCTTGTTAAACCTTACGACGTGCACTGCAAGACAAAACGTTAAGAAAATTATGTCGGTGATATCTTCTCTCATGATGTACTCTTCTCTCTTTGGAGAAGCCATGACAGACTGTAACTCTGTGCAGAAGTGTTTAGTAGTGCAAGTGTAGTGGTGAAGTGTTTAACTATAGCAAAGTACAAATACCTGTTGTGTGTGTGTGAGTATGTTGCAGCACCAGGACACATTGTGTATGTGTACATGTTGAATGTAATGAATTCCCAGTGGGACTGAGAATAAAAATGGGAGAAGGCAGATAAAATACAAAGATACCTTAAAGTTCAGCATTTGATGAGCATTAATTATCTGAGACGGATCAACACTGATACACACACACACAGTATACGTCTTAACCTGGAGGAAATGGCCTGCGATGGCCCATCCACTACTGTGAACAGACATCACCTTCCCTTCACCATGCATGATGTCCTCTCCCTCTGTCTTCCTCACACACACTATACACATGATCTTAAATCTGTCGAACCATCTTTAAACACCTTTACATTTCTCCTGGCAGCAGGATTCAGGGTTCAGCGGTGAGCAGAACCGTGTCGGTTTTATGTGGAGAGGTTTATTAAGGGTAATTAGACACTTCTGTCACCACACATCCAGAAAGAGCTCAGGAATGCCGTCACATTCCTCACGTCGCTGTTAAAGAGTAGCGCTTCCCTCGGTCGGGGGCATAAACGCGGTCACAATAACTGCGATCATGCACGAGGATGGCATTGTGATTCTCGAAGGCATTTGTATGATACGTAGATATACGCAGCATGCTGTAAAGGCTTGCTCACAACTGGTGCACTCAATACCGTAGTGTTGCGTTTAAAGAAAAGACACCATCATCATCATTATCATCACCCAGCCATACTACTGAATGCACCAACACCAAAAGCTGCCCTTAGACGTTCTTTTCTCTTCCGTTTTTTCCCACCAATACAAAGAAACGAGTGTAAAGAAATAGGAGGAAAAATTAGTAGTAATTATCCTGAATGACGAGAATAACGCATGATATTCCATATAATAAAACATTAATCAAGGATAACAATCTTACATTACTCATTTCTGATACTTTTGCTAGCCTAGAAACGATCTGAACCATCTTAATTCATTCATGCTTGTTAATAAAAACATAAGGTTGTGGTTTCTTCTGGTGGAGAGATTACAGAATCCAACTGTAGCAAACGAGCTCGTGCTGCCTCCCTACCTGTTCGATCCGAAACCCGACAGGACTGCATCTTCAATGTGCGTTAGGGTCAGACAATGCAAGTCCAACTCCCCTCCCTGGCTGCCTTTGAAGGGCCCTAAAGCGGCTTTGAAGTGCAGAGGCGGCATACGGCCCATGCAGAATGCTGCATTCATGTTCAAATGAAGAGGCAGAGAGAAAGAGATGCGACATCAAAGTACCCTGAAGCATGACTTTGGCCTAACTGCACCTTCCTTTAGGAAGAGGCAGAGAGAGATGGATAGCGGGAGATAAACGGATGCCGAGAGATGGGCAGATGGATAGGGAATGCCGAGGCGAAATGTTTCAGTGATTGAATTAAGATTGCTGCGAAGACTGTTTGATTTCACTTATACTGTGTAGCAAGGAAAAGCACAAACAACTTAATCTGCTAACAAACACACTCTTGGATAATCTGTCAGCAGGCTTCTAAATGTAACAGGGTGTGTCTCAATGCATGGTTCACTAATCACCCAAAGAATCCAAGGACTGATATAAGAGTGTGTGCGAGTGACAGAGAGAGAGAGAGAGAGAGAGAGGGAGAGGGAGAGGGAGAGAGAGAGAGAGAGAGAGTGTCAATACTAAGACAATGCTATGGTTTATTAGGGTGGGGTATCTTCAGGTTGCCTTGGGGCAAAAAAAAAAGAAAACAGATGTGACCACCTCAGATCCCAGTCCTTTCATTCTTACCATTTTTCCTCTTATATGCTTTATGATCTTACACAGGATGAAGCACTAATAAATAAAAAGAGGAATAAAAAAAAAGAAAGAGAGTAGAAGGAGAGTAAGAGAGCGAGCGAGACAGGGGCCTCGCTGATTGTAATACAGCCTGGTGTGTGATCCTGAAGGGGATAAAGACAGTAGCTGAGGTATTGTAATGCGAGGCATTTGCGGCTGGGGGAAGGTGTGTGCGTGTGTGTGTGTGTGTGCGTGTGTGTGTGTGTGTGTGTGTGTGTGTGTATGAGCGTTTTATAATGTATATGCAAAGAAGACCTTTAATGCTTTTCTTAGACTTTGGGTTTAGGGTCAATTGAATTTCAGGGTTGTTTTTGAAGTACATACACAGCAAAGCTGAAATTACCTGAATACATCACAAGGCTGACAACAGATGCAAGCAGCTCCACGCAGATGATGACGAGCAGCAGATACACAGAGAGGTTTTTGACTTTGTTATCCAACATAGAGGGGGCGATTACTATCAGGACTGCAGCGTTACCTGTAGAGGAAGAAAAGTGCACGTTTACATTTCCACCTAGTGGTGCATGAGGGAAACAAGAACATTGAAATCAAATACTGGATATCGGCCACACTATGAATTTCAAACTTTTGGACGTTGAACTGATGGAATAACTAGATACTGCAAGAAAAGAAATTAAAAAAAAAAGTTAATGCTTGGATTAAATGCTTGGAGTTTTTGCGCCCTCTGCAGGATGTGAGGCAAACTGCACCTTCATCTGCAATGAAGATGGGTTAAAATAAAATACTCTCATTCTTTCCAAGTAGTCCAGCCTTCCCTTTGCTGAAATGGAGTCTGCCTCATGAGTTTTCAGGGATCTGTCCAGGTATGGGCTAACATTTCGAATATTATTTCCAGGCCAGAAAAATAAAAAAAGAATTTACTTCTCAAAAAATACCCACAACTAAAGTAGGTTCGAAACCAGGTTTATTAGCAACAACATTGCAAATCAGAGGCTTTTAAAATGTGAAGCACCTCATGGATCTGGCTTGAAACTCACTCATACTCGCTCACAAATAGGACTATGGTTCATTGTCTTTTAAAGCTGTAGATGATTACATATCTGGGGATAAATATACAGTGGTGTGAAAA
>JAOVVG010000034.1:8408329-8419120 GCA_028566375.1 Leptodoras nelsoni | reverse complement strand
TTTCCCTCTCTCTCTCTCTCTCTCTCTCTCTCTCTCTCTCTCTCTCTCTCTCTCTCTCTCTCTCTCTCTCTTTTCTCCTCTGTTTGGCTTTAGATCAGCTGGAGCGTGTGTTCCTGCGCCTGGGCCATGCTGACACCGACGAACAGTTGCAAGATGTCATATCAAAGTTTTTGCCACCTGTTCTTCTCAAACTGTCCAGTGCTCAAGAGGGGGTTCGCAAAAAAGTGAGTGTATACACACACACACACACACACGGGGCGTTTTCTGAATAAAACTTTGCACAAAAAGGTGTAGGACATGGAAGAAGCAGTTACTTTTACTCTCTAGGTGACTTGGTCTTATAGAATAGAATTAAAGCCAATAGAAACCAGACATGGGCGGGACCATCTTGTTGACATGTGCTCTTACAGTGCTGTTGAATTCTCCATTCTGATTGGTTGATTTCTTTTTCTGTAGCAGTAGTTCTGATTACAAAGCACGAATCCCAGGTTTATATTAATGTCATCCTTCAAATATGCTACATGTACAAAATATGTCTTTTTAATATGTTAGATATTTCCGTAGTAACAGCTTACACAGAGACCTGTACTTCAAAATGACCAGTCTCTTGATTATGGTCTGTCCAGGTTATGGAGCTACTGGTTCACTTGAACAAAAGGATTAAGAGCCGCCCGAAGATTCAGCTGCCCGTCGAGACGCTGCTCGTGCAGTACCAGGACCCAGCAGCGGTGTCGTTTGTCACAGTATGGAAATAAACCCTCGCATACACACACATTACACTTTGTCTTTCTTACACTGCACATATTAAGACGGATCTTAAAACACGAATCGCTTCCAGATCCGAGTTCTGACGTCAAATCTGTTTGCCATTTTGTTGAGTCCCATTTTAATTCGCTACTCAAATTCTCTGTGTGTTTGTAGAATTTCACGATAATCTACATCAAGATGGGTTACCCCCGACTGGATGTGGCCAAACAGTGTGAGCTTGCACCCACTCTGCTCACAGCCATGGAGGGCAAACCAGAGCCGCAGCAGGACAGGTGAGTCCGAGCGCAGCCATTGTTAGGCTTGAGCCCACTTTTTTTTTAGCTTTCAAACAAATTCCACAACCCAGTACAGGTCGTTTTAATAGCGCATGACTCAAAACAGTGGCTGTGTTACATACAAGGTCTGTCCGGTAAGTAATGAGAATCACTTTTCATCCTGAACACAACAAAGTGGTGGCTCTTCAAATGTTTTAATCTCGGCCTTCTGTTATGAATTCTTTATGGACGATCCCTTGAGAATCAAAGAAGAGGGGCTCCCGAGTGGCGCAACAACAATGCGTTCGCCCTATCATCCGGAGATCACGAGTTAGAATCCGGGTGATGCTATAGCTGCCCGTAGTAAAATTAGGGAGAAAATCGGGGGAAAATCCCCCCCAAAAAAAAGAGAATCAAAGATGATGATGAACAGTGATGATTTTTGAATTGCTTTTGTTTGGGTGAGGTGATGTCGTGTGCTATTCAGCACTTTTTTCGCCTTTTTGTCTCTGGATCGTTCTCAAACACACTCCTATGGTCACTCTGTGCAGGAAATTCGACTCTCTTGTTAAACGATCCAACATTTGCTCCAAACTCGCTCGCATCGTTCTAGTGATGATGCACTTCACCAGGGTTTCACAAAAACAAGCATCTGGACACTGCTAAGGCTAGAATGCGATTTGAACCGCTTCCTACCATTTATCTGAGATCCCACTCTAACTGACCTCGAACCACCGTCCCCATGCATAAGCCTTACAGAGTGCGGGTGTTTCGTTCTCATTACTTTCCGGACAGACCTCGTAAGGCCAATATGGAAAACAAAATATAACAAACAAGGACACACAGTGTCATTAGATGAAAAGCACAACCCTTTGTGGAAAATCTCCAGCTGCTAAACTTGAGAGTGAGTGAGAAGCAGGTCCGTGCGGTCCTCACAGACCTCACAGCTGTTATACCCGTCGTGAAGTACTCGGGTACCTATGGCAGGCACGAAAAATGCATCTGTACATATCGGAAAATATGTCAAATCTGTTGTGATCCCACACAGCTGCTGTGCTGCAAGTGTGCTGATTTCACACAGACATATCCGTCTACACAAAAAAGGTACTAAAGGTTAATCTTTCCAATAAATTACTAATATTACTGATTTTCCTGTTTGTTTGTTTTTTCAAGCCTGATGCATTTGCTGATTCCCACTCTGTACCACATGAAGTATCCAACAGAGCCTTCTAAGGCATCGCCCTTCGTCCTCACAGAGAAGCCCAAGACTGTTCATCAGCTTCTGGAGTTCATGCTGGATGTCCTCCTGATGCCTTATGGGTATGTGTGCACTTGGTATTTCAGTTTGAAAACTGAAAAACATGAATTTAAGCAGATTTGTGAGTTGAAATCAGTGCAGCGGTACCAAATCACAAACGTGATGTCTGAGGCTTGCTTCATGCTGGCTTCATTTCTAAACTGCCAGAATGTCCTGTATGCTAACAGGGAAGATTATGGACAGGCAAGGAAATCTAATTCAACTCATTTTTAATTAGTTATTCATTTTAAAGTGGTAAAAATAAGTGATTTAAAAGCTGGTGCTTTTTTCTTAATACAAGACGGTTTCTACAGGGATGATAAAATAGGCAATAAGTGTTTCATGCATGTCTTTCTTTTTACGATTTTAACTGCTGTTTGGTTGAACAGGTTTGTGCTGAACGAGCAGGCAAGCCGTCCCGCTCCGTCCTCCCCACAGGGGGGCTCTGGAGCAGCAGGAGCAGGACAGGGCCTTCCTCAGCCTCCTCCTGGGATGAGCCTGTACGCTGTTAAAAGGGTTATCGGTGAAGCGCAGTGGAGTCCTGAGCAGCTGGAGCAGGTACATCTAAATGCAAATATTTTTTTTTCAAAGCATGGCTATTCAACACGATCAAGGCACTTGATGAAGGACGCTTACCCATTGTTGGGATACAGCTGCTGACACCAGTGTCTTAACGCCAGTGTATGGATTATGCAAAGACGCACCTGCACATCAGAGCTCATTTCCAGCACGACTGTTTCTTTCTGTAGTGCAAGTTGGGGATTGTAAAGTTTATCGAGGCGCAGCAGGTACCCGAAGTGGAAACGGTCGTCCACCTGGTCGTTGCCTCCAGCGACACCAGGCATAGCGTCGCCACGGCAGCTGACCTGGAACTGAAAAGCAAGCAGAGGTACGGCTTGTCGTTAAAGGATAGCGGGTGCACATTGCAGTTGCGTCGACAAAATATTAAACGGTCATTTTGCTTGTACTGTTTTGCCTTGCAGCATGATTGACTGGAACAATCCACTTATCATTAACAAAATGTTCAAGGTGTACTTGGGCGATATTCCTCTCAAAACAAAGGTACGTTTCTGATTATATCCTGGAAATGTTTTAATGCCAGTATTTCTGTTGGAATGCAGATACAGAATACAGTGGCACAGTTTTTTCCAATACCTGTAGAGCCACATCCCTGCAATGAAACATGGTGATGGTAGCATTATAGCAAGCGCTCCCCGTGGCCCCTCTGTTGCTTCGGGTAACGGATATAACGATGATCTGTGGGTTGTTTCTTTAGAAGTTTGGATTTATTTTTAATAACCAAACCTCGACTGAATAACATTTTACATGCATACCCATCGACGACTTCTGTATGCATATGACAACTGGGTGCACCAGAAGTACATCAGGGGCTGAATACGTACATGAACTTAACAGACGATATCTTTCCCCGTCAGGGTGCCTCACTGAAGCGGGAGCTGAAGCACGAACCGGTCAGCACCAGGGTCAAGATGAAGATTCTGCCTCATATGCTTCGCTCCAGACTCGCTGCCGAGTGTTTTCCTGCGAACATCCAGGTCAGTCGGAGTGAAAGTAACGGATGAGTTTGTGTTTGTTAAAAGAGTTGAAATGGGTTCAGTGCGAATTTGACCAGGCTTTAATAGTAAATGATGAGAAATAGGAAGGCAGATTGTGACAGTTTGTTAGTCTTAGCGGGTGCTTTGTGTCCATTTTTAGATCGTCTACGACGGGCTGTTTGGAGCCAACACCAACAACAAACTCCTGTCTCTGACTTTGCAGTTTGTGCACCATATCTGTGTCGTGTAAGTCTTTCTTTGGTACAGCATGAACGATTTTAACTGTACATTCTCTGCGACTTACTTTTACTTAATTCCCACTTTTCTCTTCTGCAGCTGTCCGGATACTAATAAGCCGTTGGGCCTGATGCTGCTAAACGGCCTTACTAAGCTTATCAACGAGTACAAAGAGGTTGAAACCGCTTTTCTATTTCCTATTCTCACCGCTTGAATTTTAATCTCTTCACTTAAGTATAAACATAGAATGAATGAACATACTGTAATATTGGATAAACAGCGATGTTTATTTTGCTCTTCAGGATCCTAAATTGTTGTGTATGGCCTACTCAGCTGTTGGAAAGCTTTCAAAGTAATTCACTAATCTCATTTTTATATACGTTTCTCATCTATGCTATGGAATTCTTTGCTAATGTTATATTTATATATATACGCTTCGTCATAGCCGAATGCCGCAGCTCTTCACCAAAGACATAGCCCTGGTCCAGCAGTTCTTTGAGTCCATGTGCAAAGTGAGTCTGACTGAGTTTTACATTTGAACTTATCGCTAAGGTTTAATTTCACACAAATATGACACTACGCAACACTTTTTTTTTTTTTTGTCTGTCCATGTTAACAGGAAGAAGCTGATGTGCGACTGGCTATTCAAGAGGCTTTGTCTATGATGGTGGGTGCATACGTCAACCTGCAGGGGGCTCTCCTTAACCTAATGGAGGCACTGGTGGCAGCGTACATAGGAAAGGTTTGTCACTTGACCATTTATGAGGACAATACACGATTAGTTGTTTAACTGTGTAAAAGCACGTGAATGACTAGAAAATGACATTAATTCAAAACTTGCTGTAAATAGGGCACGAAATAAAAAAATGTTTTTTAAATAAAAACTTAACATTATAGTTGTTGTACTTTGTTGTACCTCAGCCGGAAGTGCAGGTGCGTCAGGTGGCCATGAAGTTTGCCAGCGTGGTGTTTGCACCGGACCACGTTCCCTCCAGATACTTGCTTCTGCTAGCTGCAGGAGATCCGTACGTCAATATAGAAACTTATTATTATTATTTGCATATTTGCCTTCTACCTCTTCAAGATCTTTATGATTTTAACATGACTGTTTTTTGTACACATAGTCGTGAGGAGGTGTCCGGAGAGGCCCGGCGCACTCTCAGGTCTCTGCCGTCTAAGAATGCAGAGAAAGAAAAAGTCAAGCCCATGCCTTCCTTTGCCGAGATGGTCAGCTACATTCAGGAGAAGGTCAGTCTGTGTGTAATAAAATATTAGGGATAATGTTTTACATTGGCGTAATAGTGGTGCAGTTATTACCTTAATAACTTAATAAACTCGTTGTTTAGTGTATTAATATCCTGTTTATCGTTGATGCATTTTAGGCCGCCGAGAGGATGAAGACTCCGGCCAAATACATTGTTGGAACCTCAACGCTTCCTTTTAACCCTGCCACATTTGAAGAGGTGGGGAGAAAAATCGATACCTATCCACTTCTCGTCTTATGATATGGGCCTGACTTTGCAGCAGTTTTTAATATGAAGGAGTTCATTAATAAATAATGTGCAAAATTTATTTTTCTTTTTTTTCTTTTTTTTGTAGATTGTTTTATATCTCAGGATGTGTTTGGCTCATAGCGCCGGAGCCACACCTGCCTCGCAGAGTTTGTTGGACATGCAGGATGACGCTCCTGCCGTTGGCCGCTACGTTCGGTCTTTGCTCGCAAATGAAGCTCCACCCTCTTCCTCTACTTCTAAAGGAGGAGAAGCCAATCCAGTTCAGGTTTACATGGATCTGCTGCAACAGCTGCTGTCAGCCGTCGGAGGTAAAAAAAAATTAAAATAAAATAAAACTGATTATAATAGGGGAATTGTGCGTTTTGCAATTCTGCAAGCCAGTTATGGAAACATTCCAGTTCTGCTTACCTCTACATTTATAACCTAAGCTTCGGGAACATCATTTATTAGCTTATTTAAACGGTTTCCTGCTGTCATCTGAACAGAGCATGTAACCACGCTTCTGTTTTTGATGATACCGATACCGATAGTACATTAAAAGCTGAATTGATTCTGCCACAGTACATAAATATGCAACAGTTTGATCAAAGCCTAATGTTCACTGTCAGACAAAATCCCACTTAATACCTAGCCATGTTTCAGAAACTGACTATAATATGAGCAGAAAGCTCTTGATCAAAACTCGATTTATAAGCTCATTTTCATTACAGTGCCTTCAGTAATCATGACACTAAGCCTGTTTTTGTGTGTGTTCTCGGCAGGTATTCCAGTTATGTATTGCTTGTTAGAGGTGGTGTCGGTTTGTCCTCAGAAACTCGCTCCTAGGTTTGCCAACAAAATTGACTGGATAAAAGTGAGTGGCTCATTATTAACAAGGATTTATGACATCGTTTTGCTGAATGACGTCCCGATCCAGAACATTGACCGTTAATATTGTTGCACCAGGGTATGATGAACACCAATAAGGAAGACATGCGGGAGCTGGCTGCCCAGCTCTACGCCGTGGTTGTGTCCACCATGTCTGGCAACGAACTCAAAATCGCGGTACAAAACCTGATCAAGATCACTAAAGACACTCACGTATGTACTTTTGTTCTGTATGTTCTGTACTTTTCGATATGAAGCACCTCGGTGTCTTGGTGTAGCTTTTTTATATGCATTAATATTAAAAGGATGGAAAGTGGCACTAGCAGGATGCGCTTGCACATTTGCTCTTGATTTTTATATACATTTAAAAAGATTTTAAAGGAGGAAGTATTAACATTAACAAGCATATGCTGGTAAATGGGATGGCTCAGCATTGAAGGGTTGTAAAGCTTTGTTTCATTGAAAGGAAAGTTTTTGGTGTTAATATAGATCTCTGGTTCTCTTTTAAATTCAGAGTCCCGAGTCACAGCACGGTGCCATTTTGGCTTTAGGATACATGGTGGGCAGGTACATGAGCCGGAGACACGGGTTGACTTTGCTCGAGAGGACGAGCGCCACGTCCAGAGATGATGAGGAACTGATCACCGTAGCCACCAACGCCATCGGTATGGCCTTCGACAAGCATGACACAGGAGCACTGTATCAGACTGATATAGTTTCTCACTATTCTGTGACACTAAAGTGACGTCCGGTGATATAAACAACCATCTGAAATAGCAATGGTTCAAAAAGCATGGTGCATTAAGGCCATGGGTTTGGGCACTGCTTATTATTTTATGGCTGTGCTTCACATCTGCATTATGCTTTTGGACTTTTACCAAATAAGTGATTAGCCGGTTAGAAAGTTTGTGCGTTCAACCCTTGGGAGGAATCACGTTTAATAAATACATATATACATAAGAGGTACATAAAAAAAAAAAAGATTTAAATGATTCAGCAATGTCTCGGATGGATGTAGTGAGATTCGTTGACTCACAATCCGGAAATGTATCACCCAGAATAGAAACAAAAAACAAAAGATGATGAATGTGTGAACCGACGACGAGAGCGCTACAAAACGAGCCAGTGAGAGCGCTTCTTAAAACCTTCATCTTAACATTTTCATATTTTCAATATTTAAAAAATAGAGCTGTATACATCTTAAAATTGTTATTGGCTGTGCCTAATATTAATATTTCCTGTATTCCTGTTCTACTTTCAGAGCCTAGGTCGGCTAGGTCGTTGGTGTTAGTCAATAGAAGAGATAATAATGTGAATGGATAAGTAATGGCTTCCTTAAAAGGTTCACAGGAATGCTGAATTGGCCCAGGCTGAATTAGACTTCGACACCTCTGACGTATGGGGTGCATTTCAGGCACGCAGTAAATCTGATGATTTCCTCGGCAGGATCGTTTTTGGACAGTGCCACTCCCTTGCTGACGATCGCTGCAGTAACAGCTTTGGGAGAGATCGGTCGTAACGGAGAGCTGCTAATAAAGAGCGAGGGAGATGGACTCAGCAAAATCAGCCTGGTGGAGTACCTGCTGGCCAGGATCACATCGGGCAAAGAGAGTGGCAAGGTAGCGCAGTCCGACTTCTTGATGTGGGAATGAATTACAATTATTATTTCGTGCTTGCATTAGGATCACCAAGACATCTCACACACACACACACACACACACAAGCACACACTGATTCTCTCTCAAACATGCGAGTCGTTCTCATATTAATGTTCATGTTAAGAGTTCTATATGACCGCAGTCACTTTTTTTTGATTGAACTGCTTATTAATAAATCATGCATTCTTCTGTGGTCAGATGAAGGAACGTGTAATCCAGACACTGGGATTTCTCCCAGTGGGAGATGAAGAATTCCCACATCAGAAAAAACTCCTGCAAGGCCTCATGGATTCAGTAGAGGTAGCATCATGCTTTTTAAAGCTAAAATCAATACTCCTTGCTGACCTTATCCATCCATGCTGTTATTTCTCTCATTCCGTTAACTTATTTCCTCACGTCTCATCTCTCTCCCTCTGCCTTTATCAGGCCAAGCAGGTCGAGCTGCAGTTCACTGTTGGCGAAGCCATAACGAACGCCTCTGTTGGGACCTGCTCGGGCGCCGCTAGAGACGTCTGGACTTGTAGCGAAGACCAGTACTGCCCTCCTGAGAGTGAGTGTGCGTCTCTGTGCGTCTCTGTGCGTCTCTGTGCGTCTCTGTGCGTGTAAGCTTGAGCAGCATTGTGACAGCGTGTTCTCTATATAGTATTTAGCTTTGTATGAGCGTGTTGGTGTTTCTTTTTGCCACACCTGCAGTGTATTAATAGGATAAAACACTCAGCTCTGTCTGTCTCAGATGTGAAGAATAATGACGTCTTGTCCTGGACACTGAGCGCCATCTTGTCTAAGTACATAGTGAGTCAGAATCCCCACGTGCGCCAGGCTGCCTGCATATGGCTCCTCTCACTCGTCAAGAAACTCAACCAGCATAAAGAGATTCGGGTAAAAACACACACACACACACACTATGTACTCTAACGTAAATATAACATGACAGTTATACTGAATTTTGTACTATATAATAATCTAATACTGTAACCGAGGCATGTTTCTATAGCTATTATAATGGCTGTTTTACTTTGACGCAGTCTCGTCTAAAGGAGATCCAGATAGCCTTCATTTCTGTACTGTCAGACCCAGATGGTGAGTTAAGAATTACACTTCCTGTAATGAATTGTGCTTCATTATGTAGCTTTTTTATAACTGAGATGTTTAAATGCGTGTGTATGTGTAGAGCTCAGTCAAGATGTGGCGTCTAAAGGCCTGGGGTTAGTGTATGAATTGGGAGGAGAGCAGGACCAGCAGGAGCTGGTGTCCACTCTGGTGGAGACTCTTATGACTGGAAAAAGGTATTTAGTTCTCCAAGATCCTTTTTAGGTTTATTAACGATTCCAAGCCCTTTGAGTGCATTGTACAGAACATCATATCGGGTATGTCGAGTAGCATAAATTATTGATAGTGTTGCAAAAAGGATGTGACCTAATATCACCTAATTATTTCAAGTCAGAATAATAAAGACTTATTGCTGTCTTAGCTAATGTTTATTGAGGTCCTGTCGACAGAATGCATGTCAACTGTGGCTCTAGCTGTAGTTTCCAATCGCAGGTTTAATGCCTTATGGTTTGTTTAAAGACCATAACTTTATCTTCGTCTGCTTCTAGAGTCAAACACGCTGTATCTGAAGACACCGAGGTTTTTCAGGGTGATGCTCTTGGTAAAGCACCTGATGGGTAGGTCATTTTACACATTTTCACTCATTTTTCTTTAAACGCGTTATCTGTATTATGTTCCCAATAAATAGTTGAATGCTTTCAGGCACGGCCTCTCGACCTACAAGGAGCTTTGCTCTCTGGCTAGTGATCTGAATCAACCAGATCTTGTTTACAAGTTCATGAACCTGGCCAATCACCATGCCATGTGGAACTCAAGAAAGGTGAGCTTTATAAATCTGAGACTTCCATGATTAGTTTCTCAAGTATTCACTTTATTAAGATGGTTCTTTTTGACTGCAATCTATCCTTGCACTTACATTTTTCTCACCGTGTTCTTTGCAGGGGGCAGCTTTCGGGTTTAACATCATTGCAGCTAAAGCTGGAGAGCAGCTTGCGCCCTTTTTGTCTCAGTTAGTGCCCCGTCTCTACAGATACCAGTTTGATCCCAACCTGGGCATCCGACAGGCCATGACCAGCATCTGGGACGCCCTTGTCACTGACAAAACTATGGTACGATTTTATCACGCACATTAACCGTGTTGATAAATATTTCACCACAAGCCCAGTGTATTGTATGTCTATATCTTTATCATTCACAGTTAAGAAAATTATTTGTTTTTGTTCTTAGGTTGATAAATATTTCAAAGAGATATTGCAGGATGTCATTTCCAACCTGACCAGCAATATGTGGAGAGTTCGGGAGTCAAGGTAGCACACACTTCACAAATACAGCAGAGGCAAAAACCCTGGTGGAAATGCAGTAGAGATTTAAGGTGATGTATAATTCTACTTACAGCTGCTTGGCGTTAAATGATCTGATTCGTGGAAGGCCGGCAGATGACTTCTTGGAGCGCCTGACGGAGATTTGGGAAACGCTTTTCCGGGTTTTGGATGACATCAAGGTACAATGACGCATGCCGTTGTGTTATCCCATTATGATTGTGTGTATATATACTGTATATATATGTATGTGTGTGTGTGTATATACAGT
>JAOVVG010000034.1:8273936-8293339 GCA_028566375.1 Leptodoras nelsoni | reverse complement strand
GCCCTACACCATACTAATAAATTATTGTGGTCTAAAATGACAGGTGTTTCAGTTTCATTGTCTAACCCCTGTGTATATATACTACACAAGATTGATTGATTGATTAATAAATTAATTAATTTGCAGAAGTGAGTTATGGAGTTTATTAAGCCATTCTGTTTTATTGTTTCCTTTACTGGTTTTGTAAGGTGACCTTGGGTTTTTGAAAGGCGCCATGAAATAAAATGTATTATTATTATTATTAAGCCAGGACACTAAATCCGCTTGTTTTGCTGTGATTTAGCCTGGAAGAGTGCTCAGTGTAGTGATTATTTTTACTGGTGGATATTATTTTGGCTCAAGGCAGAAAAGTCTTTGCCTTAGTATTGTACTATATATGTGAAAATTTACATGCAGAAGTAGTACAGCTATGTAACGTGCAACATGGATCAACTGTTCAGAAGAAAGAGGGAAAATGTGATAAATGAGCAACGTAAAAAGACGGCATTCAGACAGCAGGGCATGTGATGATAGAGTGGAATATGGGCAAAGAGGATTTATTTATTCTTTGGTTGGGATGCAACAAGTAGCAGGCCTGTTGAAGCTGAAGTTCTCAGAATGCAATCTCGCTCAGAATGCAAGAAACCGAATACGAAGCGAAGATGGATGAGTCTCCAATGACCCCAAACATACAGATGGATAACTTGAATAAGCTCAGTTTTTCTCTTTTTTGCATGGCCTCCAGTTGAATCATGGCTCTTACAGTCTGCGATGCACTAACTCTGATTTTTACATGAGGGTCTCAGCTTCTCTATTTCTTGTACAAATGCAGCAAAGCACTTGGACTAAATTTTAATTTACAATGAGACCATCAGAATAAAAAAATAACACTAAATCAGAATGAAGTGTGTTCCAGTTACTTGTTCTGATGCTGCCGCTACTGCTGTTTGTCTGCTTTTCAGTAACAGCCATAACCAGAAGGTGCAAATGCATATGCTTGACCTGATGAGCTCCATCATAATGGAGGGTGACGGAGTAACCCAAGAGCTGCTAGACACCATTCTCATTAACCTCATCCCTGCACACAAGGTATGGATTTTCTCATCAGCTAGCGTCATCAGCTGACAGGGTTTTAGCACCAGTCGGAGCAGCTCACAATCACGCGTGCTGAATTTATGCATCTTGTAAGAAATAAGTGCCACAGTATCTGTTAAGCTGATAGATGTGTATAGACAATCAGGTTATAATGCTGTTTGTGTGTTTGTGTAGAACCTGAATAAACAAGCATATGACTTGGCCAAGATGTTGCTCAAGAGGACTGTGCAGACGATTGAAACCTGCATTGCCTCAGTAAGTGTTTTTGGGCGGTGTGTTTCATTCATTCTTATTTGTAGCACCCATCTCATGTGCTGATGTGTTTTGTTCATCCTGTGCCTAGTTCTTTAATCAGGTGCTGGTGATGGGTAAGTCCTCTGTGAGTGATCTGTCGGAGCACGTGTTTGACCTCATTCAAGAGCTGTTTGCCATCGACCCGCTGTTGCTCGTGTCCGTCATGCCACAACTTGAGTTTAAGTTGAAGGTGAGACACACACACACACATTCGTACACACACTGACATTCTGTGTGTCATGTAAAAAGCCCCGAGTCATAGAGGAAGTAATCTAAAATGCTGAAACAAAAGTCGTACAAGGTTTTTAGGTAGAGCAAGCTTTTAAAAAAAGTGTGCATTTCTGAATTGCACTATACATCAACACTATATGTTTCGCATATATACTGTATAATGACATGGATGTTGAAGCACTATGCTTTTATATAGTGTTCATATATCACAGACCGCTCACTGAAGAGGACCAGGATATCTCTTTTAACTCTAATAATTTAAATGTTTTACTTTTATAAATCATTGTGCATTTTTATTATTATTAAACAATCATTCTTGTCATTATTATAAAGTCTCTTCTGTTAGATTTTAGAGTGTTATGATGCTGGTTTGACTTACTGTTTATTAATTGATAGCATATCCATATGAACCTTTCTGCTTTTTTCTGCAGGAATGTCACAACCCCAAAAACTAAACAATAACTACTTGGGAAAGACACTTTCTTTTGTTAGCATGCATACTCGGTATAAAATAGAAAGATATTTCATTATGGATATGAATGTTTTGAAGGTTATTGTGTCTATTTGTGTGTATTGTGTTTATTTATGTGTTTGCATAAAAAAAGGACTAATTTAATATTTGTATCTGCCTAGAGCAATGATGGAGAAGAGCGATTAGCCGTTGTAAAACTGTTGGCTAAACTCTTTGGTGCGAAAGACTCAGAACTGGCCACCCAAAACCGCCTGCTCTGGCAGTGCTTCCTGGGAAGGTAAGCTCACCACATATTTTAATTTTACTTTACTTGTTTTTTTTTGTGTCTCTTCATACTTCTGTTTCTCTGTCCAAGGTTTAATGATATCCATGTGCCTGTGAGACTGGAATGTGTGAAGTTTGCCAGCCACTGCCTCATGAACCATCCAAATTTGGCTAAGGACCTTACAGGTGCGTGTCTGTGTCCGTGTGTGTGTGTTATTGCAGTTTTTTTTTTTGTTGTTGTTGTTGTTTTTTTTTTACAAGAATGCAATAAGATTTTACTTTGTCACCCCCAGAGTACTTGAGGGTGAGGTCACATGACCCTGAAGAGGCAATCCGGCATGATGTCATTGTGACTATCATCAACGCTGGGAAGAAGGACCTGAACCTGGTTAACGACCAGCTGTTGGGCTTCGTCCGAGAAAGAATGTTGGACAAGAGGGTGAGGCTTATTTCAGAGTATGTGGGTTGTGCCCATGGTGACCAGCATGAAAAGGAGGAGGTGCCAGGTTGTTGTGACTGTGTATGGTTCTTCCACACACTACTAAGTCTCCTGTTTGTTAAATGAATAAATTATGTCTTACAATATGTCTTGTTCCTTCAAACTTTATTCATCCAGTCCACCAAACGAGTCAGAATAAACTGTTTGGCCTTTTTCAGAGAGGATTTGGCACATTTTTCATGGGCGCAACCCACATTCTGAGGTCTACTGCTCATACTGATCATCAAATGCATGTTCCTTACAACTGTGGCAACATTTAAAAGGGAAATGAATAGGCTTTGAGATTTTGGTATAAGATTTATTATAGCATCTACCACTTCCTTTTTGTGCTATGGAAAGAGAAACTTGACTCTGTGTATTAAGAACTGAATCATCACGGAAACCGTCGGCTTGTGTGTTTGCAGTGGCGTGTGCGTAAGGAGGCGATGATGGGTTTGGCGCAACTGTTTAAAAAGTACTGCCTGCACCATGAGGCTGGCAAAGAATCGGCGCAGAAAATAAGCTGGATCAAAGATAAACTGCTGCATATATACTACCAGAACAGCATAGATGACAAGTAGGTTGCTAATGATAATGATTATTAATGATTACCAGCCTAACTAATCCATCAGCTGTGATATTAATCTTCAGTGTTATTTGTGTGTGTGTGTGTGTTGAGGTTGCTGGTGGAAAAGATCTTTGCCCAGTTTATGGTTCCTCACAGTTTAGAGACTGAGGAGAAGATGAAGTGTTTATATTACCTTTATGCCTGCCTGGATGCCAATGCTGTCAAGTGAGTCAGAAATTAAACACTCAAGCCAATATTACTACCCTTTTCTTATATTAGTCGTCTAATACTGAGGAACCTGTTGTTTGGATGTTGAGTGTTTAACATGTTTTACTGATGATCCGTCCCTCTGTGCATATGATAATAGAGCTCTAAATGAGATGTGGAAGTGTCAGAACATGCTGAGAGGGCTCGTGAGGGAACTTCTGGACCTGCACAAGCTGCCCACGGTGCGAAAGTTACTTCCTTTATATTTCTTGGACTACTGTTGTGCATGTTAATGACAATATAAATATGTACATTTTATTTTATTGTGTTTTCAGTCTGAAGCGAACACAACAGCCATGTTTGGAAAACTCATGACCATTGCTAGTAAGTAAACAGACATGTGTGCAGTATGATTGAGCTCACTCTCTCGCTCTCACTCACTCATTCACTCTCTCTCTCACACTCTTTCTCTCTCTCTCAGAGCATCTGCCTGACCCAGGGAAAGCTCAGGACTTCATGAAGAAGTTTAATCAGGTTTTGGGTGAAGATGAGAAGTTACGCCTTCAGCTGGAGCAACTTATAAGCCCAACCTGCTCCTGCAAACAGGCTGAGCAGTGCGTGGTGAGTACAACACCTGTCCTAGCGATCAGAGGTCAACCAGAAACGCAGTGACCAACTAGACACGACCACCTCAAACACAGAATAGAAAACTGCTGAACTAACATATACAAACTTTGCACCTTTTAATGTCACCCAACAATACTTTAATGTATATTCAACAAACATTTGCTCTAATTAAAGATGATTAGGTCCCCTGTTAACATTGAAGTATTATAAATATTTATCACACTTTAATGCAATTTAAATGAAGTATTTAGGTAATTTTTAGACGAATGAAAACCCATATGAGCTGATTAGCATATGCAAATTAGGTCTTGTTTAATTAAGTTAATTCTACGTACAGAATTTTACTGACTTTTTTTTGTTGACTGTTTTTTTTCACCTTCTTTACAGAGAGAGATAACACGCAAGCTGACGTACCCCAAGCAACCTACAAACCCTTTCCTGGAGATGGTTAAGTTTCTGCTGGAGAGAATTGCACCGGTCCACATTGACTCCGAGGCCATCAGGTAAAGGTTTTAAATCAACTTTACCTTCAATAAATGGAAAGATCATTTAAAAGTCTTGTAAAAAAAAATGGGGTGTACCTGGTCGGAAAGGAGACCATAGTGTTCACCTGTCAGAGATGTTTGTAGATGTACCAGAGGTCCCATTAAAGGCCACTAAACAAACCCCATACCATTATGGAGCCACCACCAGCCACTACAGTTCCCTGTTGACTTCCAGGATCCATGGCTTCACGTATATACACACTGATTTGCCTGAAAACGCAACTCTTCAGATGAGGCTACTCGTTTCCAGTTTTATATACACACTGACAGACGCAACCAATAAAGTGCATAGGTGGTGTTGCTATGTATTTTGCATAGACTCTTCTCTACCAGATTTTATGGCACTTGTTGTATACATTGTGTACGAAGCAGGGGATACAGCTTAGGGGCCCTTTCTTTCAGAATGCAACAAATAGTTTGTGTGCCCCATGTTGATTCTGTGGTCAAACAGAGCTCGTATAAAATCTACATAATAAAGTAACATGCATGTACTCTTCAAAACAGACTGGAAGTGGAAAGCAAACCACAATCAGAGGTTTAGCATCCATGCTTTTCCTGATGCCTGGCAGGCATATAAGATGGCGATTAAGATATGTGCATGGTTTTATGTTGAATAAAATGAAACATTGTGAAGGAGCAGGATAAGAATCAAATTGGCCACATGCTCAGCTGTTTTGTAATGAACTGCTTCTGAACTCTCAGAGTTTTCTCTACTCCCAGCACTTAAAATCCAGCTGTCAGTAACTGTCTAACTGTGTAACTGTCTCAGTTAACTGTTCATTTGGATCAGGTGTTTGGAATGGGATTGGGATTGTGCAGTGCAGTTTGTTTTTACGAGCAGGCCATAACTGGTGGTGAGTGCAGTGTCGAGCTACGGCCAACCAGAACGCAAGATAAAGAGTGATAAGGAAGGAGTTATATAAACGACAACAAACAAGTAATGGTCGGTGTCCACAAACTTTTGGGCCATGATGCTACAAGCACTATAACTTCCAGAAATCGAGTTTAAGCTGAAGTGATCAGTTGCTTTGCGAGTGACTATGGCTAAAGCTCGAACCGCTATCTTCTTGCTGATGGAAAGAACCCATATCGCCCGTCAGGATGCTGTACAGTCGTGCAGTGAGCAAACCATAACTTACACATTCACAATTACAAGAGAGAAAAGTGAGTCTGAGCCTAAAATGGTTGTTGTCTTTGGATGCGAGACACCTACTGGTGACAAGATCTAATTACAAGTACTATAGCCACCTTCTAACCGGACGTTGTTTTCTGCTCATAGTGCCCTGGTGAAGCTTTTAAATAAGTCCATTGAAGGCACTGCTGATGACGAAGATGAGGGAGTTACTCCAGACACTGCAATCCGAGCTGGACTGGAACTGCTCAAGGTGAGCACACACACTGTATCATGTAACTCATTGCTTATCATAGTCAGCAGTGCTGCTTTACACAATCTTTAATACAACAAGCTTTTAAAATAAAACCAGTGCTTTTCAACCTTTTTGGCTTCTCACATCAAGCAGCCTGTAGTTGGGGCACATTTCTGATTTCTGTACGTTTAACTTAATGGTCAAATGATCCAGTGTTTTCAGCACAGTTAAAATTAGTCTTTAAAAAAAAGTCCAAACACTAAAAACAGATTTGTGTATCAGAGGTGTGTTTATCCTGTCAGAACTGTGTGTATATAAAGTAATTCAAGCACCTCCTCCTCCATAACATTCTGCTTACACACTGATGCTTCAGTATTAATAAGATAACGCCGTCAATGCATCAGTCAGAGGGACCAAACCAGCAACGTTTTACTTAAATCCTTTAAATGCATTTTGCTGCAAATACTCCTGTATTGTCCTGCAGCACTTTTACACGTAATGTAGGATTTTTGCATTGCTGTATTGGTACTTATTATGTATTAAGTCGATGATCTGAGTACGTCTTCCACCCTTGGGGTTTGGCTTATTTTCCTCAGTTTATACTGTCGCATTGTCCTTATATAATATTAATGTACACATAATGTACAGGTATTTTTTTAAACATTGTGTGAATGGCTTTTCTTTAGTCCCCACTTTTCTTGAGTACCATAGTGCCACCAACAGGTCAAAAGTATGAGAAGTACATTTATGCACGTAACTCTTTAGCCATATACCTGTTGGATTCCTTGGACCAAACCGAGTTCAACCCATAAGCCATACTGGATTTGATCAAAATGTGATTTTTCACTACTCTGTCCAATCCTCAAGAACTTTGCCATAGGTGCTGTTCTGCCCAAGGCTCACAAACGTTATAAGATGAATATTTGATTTTCAAAAGCTTTTGTTCGTCACAGCCTAATGGGATTCGGCAGCAAAGTCAAGAAAAGTCATATGAGCTCATATGTCAGGAAAACTTTTATGTCTTTAAGTCTTTGGTCTGAAAACATGATTGATAATGTGAAGAAATTTATGAATAATTCCAAACAGAAAACGTTTTAAAATCTCAGCAAAGCGTTCATTCATCAATCGGCACAATTCTCAGTATGCCCGCTTATAGCCACACAACCAATGAATAAATAACAGCTTCAGTGATGACACATGGGCGTTTGTCTCTCCCACCCGTGTTTCAGGAAGTCGTCCAATGTGATGGTGTGTCCCTGCAGTGTCACTTCCACCCCACCAAAGTCCCATGTGCAGAACAATCTGTGTCTTGCATAAATCAGATGGTACATCAGTGAAATGCATGTGGCTTCATGAGAAGTGTAGTATTTCTGCATTGCTGCAACAATTCAGCTTGCTTGGCCCCCTCGCTGTATTTTTATTACAGAAGTGTACAGGGCCGTGCCTATCTGCCTTTGCTGTTGCTGGGTCCTGTACTCATCATTTCAGATACTTGACCACTTTAAAACCAGCTTCAAAATAGTTAGAGAAATGTACAGATTTTATAAATGTGTGTTTCAGCCCTAATAATTGTGCAAAACTAAACAGTTAATGGCATGTTTGTGGCATAATGTGTGTGTGTGTCTCTCTCTCTCTCCGTCTCCCCCTCTCTCTCTCTCTCTCTCTCTCTCTCTCTCTCCTCTCCTCCCCTCTCTCTCTCAGGTTTTGTCTTTCACCCACCCCACATCATTCCACTCTGCTGAGACTTACGAGTCCCTTCTGCAGTGCCTCAAAATGGAGGATGATAAAGTGGCAGAGGCTGCCATTCAGATATTCAGAAACACAGGCCAGAAGATTGAAAGCGAGCTGCCGCAGATCAGATCGTATGGAAACGCATTTCATGAGTGCACTCAATCATTTGTAGCTACAGCTCACCCTTTTTGTTACTATAATGATTCTCACCTAAGGTTTTTAAGATCACACTTTGTTCCATCACTGAGTATTTATTATATTAATATATATATTAACTTTCCCTCGTCTGTTTTCAGGACCCTTATACCCATACTTCACCAGAAAGCCAAGAGAGGGACCCCACACCAAGCCAAGCAGGCGGTACACTGCATCCATGCCATCTTCCACAACAAAGAAGTCCAGCTGGCTCAGATATTTGAGGTAGATTTAAGATAGTCTCGTAGTAGTGCTAGTCTTGAATGTTAACCATACGCTCACCGTCCACTTTAATAGGAACACAGCTGCTCTTTTATACAGTTCTCCAATCAGCCAGTCATGTGGCTGCACTGCTTAAAATCATGCAGATATACAGGTCAAGAGCTTTAGTTGACGTTCACATCAAAGATGTGAAGAAACCGTAGCATGATCTCCTGTGAGTTTCACACACAACACTCGAGGGTTTACCCAGTATGGTGTTAGGGGTGTTTGACCTGACAGGATGTCTGTAGTAACTGGTAATAATTCAGCAGAAAAGCATCTCAGCAGGCCCAAAACATTTAGCCATTTTCATCTGACCTCTTTTATCAACAGCAAAGAAGAACGGTTGCTCACTGTCAATGTATTTTTGTTTCTACACCATTCTGTATAAACTGTTGTGTGAGTTTTCCAGGTCATCAGCAGTATATGAAATACTCAGCCTGTCTGGTACTAACCACTATTCCCCTGTTAAAGTTAGAGACACAGATGACACTTTCCCCAGTGTAATGTTTGTTCTGAACATTAACTGCATGTTTTTATGCATTGTGCGGCTGCATCGTGATTGACTGATAGGATAAATGAGCAGGTGTACAGGTGTCTTATAAAAGTGATGTATTAATCACCAGGACATTAATGTTAATATCTCTCTCTGACCCTTTTCCACCTTGTGTCTCCATAGCCCTTGTCTCGTAGTCTGAACGCTGATGTCCCGGAGCAGCTGATCACTCCTCTCGTCTCTTTGGGTCACATTTCCATGCTGGCTCCGGATCAGTTTGCCTCACCCATGAAGTCCATTGTAGCCAACTTCATTGTAAAAGATCTGCTGATGAATGACCGAGTGAGTTTCATTTTTGCCTTAAACAGGTTTTTCTTTTTTTTTCTTTCTTTTTTTTTTTTGGTACTTTAATTATTATTATTTTTTACTTTTCCTCATTTTCTTTTAGTCCGTGGGCAGTAAAAATGGTAGACTTTGGACAACCGATGATGAAGTTTCCCCTGAAGTGCTGGCAAAGGTGTGTGTTAGCATTTAAAGAACCCAGACCATTGAAGCCTTGCAGTCATAATGCTTGTTATGTCTAAGGCTGTCTGTCTGTCCTATCTGTCCCAGGTTCAAGCCATTAAGCTGCTGGTCCGATGGTTATTGGGGATGAAGAATAACCAGTCTAAATCGGCTAACTCCACTCTCAGATTGCTCTCTGCCATGCTGGTTAGCGAGGGAGACCTAACAGAACAGAAAAAGATCTGGTAGGCGAAATTCAGGGGTCCCTGCTATGCACAGGCTCGACGAAATATACACTTAATGGTTTCAGGTTCAGATTCTATGTGATACTAAAGAAAGATAAGATTCAAGATGATGTGATAGACAAGGTAAAAAGATTCCAGTTTTCACCTCATCAGAACCAGGTATATTGGATAACAATGTTTTAGCAAGGATGGAAGTGTAGGAATGAAAATGAGATGAAAATCCCGTTTCGCTTTTCTCTTTGCAGCAAGTCGGATATGTCTCGGCTAAGACTGGCAGCAGGCAGCGCCATTTTGAAACTGGCACAGGAACCTTGCTATCATGACATCATCACACCAGAACAGTTCCAGCTCTGTGGACTTGTCATTAATGTAAGTTACACACACGCACACACACACACACACACACACGCCAACATGCATATGTATGTCCGTATATTAAAATGTTAAAAATCTCTTTTCTTACAGGATGAGTGTTATCAGGTTCGTCAAATATTTGCTCAGAAGCTACACATGGCTCTGGTCAAGTTGCTGTTGCCCCTGGAGTACATGGCCGTGTTCGCTCTGTGTGCTAAAGACCCGGTTAAAGAGAGACGTGCCCACGCCAGACAGTGCCTTCTGAAAAACATTAGCGTCCGTAGGGAATACATCAAACAGAATCCCATGGCACAGGGTAAGGATACGTACGTGCACTCACCAGTCACTTTAATAGGAACACGTGTGTACACCTGCTCATTTGTCCAGTTATCTCTGTCTGTCTCTCTCTCTGTCTTTCTTTCTCTGTCTGTCTCTCTGTGCACTCACCGGTCATTTTAATGGGAACACTTGTGTGTACACCTGCTCATTTGTCCAGTTATCCAATCAGCCAATCATGATGCAGCAACACAATGCATACAATCATACAGATAAATAGAGCTATAGTTAACGTTCACATCATACAGCAGACCAACAGGTTGCTGTCTGGGATACATTTGCATTCGCAGTACAATTTAGTAAAAACTAATTTTCCCGTCTTCCTCTCCAGAGAAGCTCCTGTCCCTTTTGCCGGAGTACGTGGTGCCGTATATGATCCACTTGCTGGCGCATGACCCAGATTTCACAAAACCGCAGGACTTCGAACAGCTCAGAGATATGAAAGAGTGAGCGTTCCATGTACACAGAGTATACAGATGTGCATTGCGCTTTTTGTGGTTGAACTACTTTTGCTCCTTCTTAGTTGCAGAGAGGTGATTGTGGTGTTTTAACCTTGTTCACCTTGTTCTCTTGGACTTTACCAGGTGTTTATGGTTCATGCTGGAGGTGCTGATGACGAAGAATGAGAATAACAGTCATTCCTTCCTAAGGAAGATGGTGGAGAACATCAAACAGACGAAAGTTGCTCACGCACCTGATGATCCAAAGGCCAATGAGGTCACTAAGCTTCAATGTTCACCTCAGTTTTGTTTCAGATATCGTTCCTGGGATTGTTATTGAAATTTTTTCTTATCGTCGATAGAAACTGTACATCGTCTGTGACGTGGCGCTGTTCGTCATTACAAACAAGAGTACTTCCTGTCACCTGGACTCACCCAAAGACCCTGTGCTGCCCACAAAGTTCTTCACTCCACCTGATAAGGTAGTGGGTTCTTCATAATTCAACAGCAGTGCATTTTAATTACACTCACCGGCCAGTTTATTAGGTACACCTGTTCAGCTGCTCTTGTCAGAACGGGGTGATTGAAGTGACTTTGAAGACGGCATGGTTGTTGGTGCTGGACAGGTTGAACTGGATACTTGAAACACGTCTTAGCCTTCACCCACTCTCAGAGGAGCTAGATAGTGGGTAGGAACTGGTAAATGACCAAATTAATATAAAAGCAGAGTAATGCTTTTTTCTTTGTTCTTCTCCCTCTAGGATTTCAACAACGATAAGGATTATCTCTCAGCTGAGGCCAGAAATGTTCTGCTCACTGGAAAAATACAGGTGAGGACCAGAGGTTGTGTACAGTTTTGGTATTGTGTTTTGTGCATATGTTACATGCTACTACATACCTTATATCTGAAGTATCAGCTTTCTATAAAAATCCTGATTTACTACATCAAAAATGTAGAATCGGTGTTGGCTTTCTATTATTTATTTTTTGTGTTCTACAGCAACAGCCAAAGCAGACAGGAGTGTTGGGGGCAGTAAACAAGCCTTTAGTGGTCACAACAGTTCGCAGACCGTATACGAAAACAACAGTTTCCAACAGTGGAAATAACGCCAGCACCAACTCCCAGCCCATTTCCCCAGCAACTCCCAAGAACAAGTATGACACTAGCGCTTATTTAGAGCTGTATTATTTGTTTTAACGTATTTTAAGATGATGGAGGTTTCATTGATCTTTCATTTCACTTACATTACTGTCTGATTTTCTTTCTGATTTAAGAGATGCAAGTTCTGATGCATCAGAAGCAGGAGCCAGAGAGAATGAAGAGAATCCGCAGATTGTCAAAGTGGACGGTGGGAAGAAGGTGAGCTTATTCAGAAAGAACTACCAGGCACAGAATGCATGCTTTATTTGGAATAGTCATTGTAAATGCTGACGACGTTAATACTGTTAAAAGATTTTTCTGCGTTTTTAAATTGTTGATGGACATGAGGAGCGTTTTTGTACGTCTTTGGTGAGGGCTGTATAAAACTTCACCTGCTGTCTCACTGTCTCAGGAGGAAGCAACAACGCTGGCTCAGGCGAGCGGGAGAAAGCGGAACGCTCCAGCGACTGACGGAACTGAGAACAGCATGACCTCAAACCCCGCCGCAGCGTCACAGCCTCCCCCTAACAAACCTCGGCGAGGCAGACCCCCCAAAAACCCAGCCGCAGCAGCCAATAAAGAGAAAGAGGTCACAGCTACACCTGGGAGTGGAGCTGGGCGGGGCAGAAAGAGGGCACTCCCTTCCCAGGATCCCACCTCAGCGGCCTCAGCCGAACCAATCAGCGGCAAGATACCAAAACAACAGAAAGAAACTGATTCCAAGCGGGCAGGACAACAGAGGCAGATTGACCTGCAAAGGTATTTTTTAGCTTTTTGTTCACATTTTTGGTGCGCTTTCAGGATTTAGGTTTATGATTCTTTAGCCATTGAAAGTAAATCTGACTATTTGACTGTAGCTACAGGCACCTTTTACCCAAAGCAATGAGGCTAGCTAAACCCGACGAAAGTGTGTTCAGCTACAAACCCCAGCATCAGTTAGCGTACGGAAGCGAAGGAGAAACGGAGAGAGATCTGGAATCGAGCCCGGACTGCTGTCTTTCTGTCACTCAGTTAGTAGATGATCAGGGTAAACCTAGCAGCTGTGATCTACCAGGCCACAGACCAGGAGAAACCGCCCCTGCAGCAGGACAGGGCCAGCTGGCAGTGAGTGTATACTCAGACAGGTTACAGGATGTAGAATGTCACCCAAATGTAGCTTAACAGCATTAAATTAGCATTAGCGTTCATTCTAGCACATGTATTTGAAGATGCTCATGCACGTATCCCTTTCTCTCCCTCTCTCGTAGGTAAAGCGACGATCTACAAACGCCCGGCTGTACGGCCTTGCTGCCCAACAGACGCCCCGTTACACACACAAACGCTCTTTCGGTTCTGATGTGAACTGCGCACACACACGATTCTACACACGCATACTTGAAAACTGAAGTGTGTGAGTGCACACATTTACACACCACCTGAACTTTCAGACAGATGAGGATTTCGGTTCTGTTGAGCATTACACACACACGCGCACACACACCACACATACAGACACGACACTGTTCCCTCTTTATGATGTTTCGTTTCTTCTTTAACACTGTCTTGGAACGATTTTTAAAATGACAATTTGGAAGTAAAAGACAGTTTTAATCTACTATACCATTGCTTATTAAATGCCTGGAAAGTTAAATTGTTGCTTCCTGTGCATTCTGTCCTGCTCTTGCCGGACTTTTTTACACGGGGGGGGGACACGCGCAATGATAAATACTGTAACAATTTTTCGGAAAGACACGGACCTGCTCTTCTGAGGTCAGCAGACGCGTTGTCCGGTGCCTTCCGAAATCCCAAATCTGTATATGAAGCCGAACCCACGAAAGCCCGCTCTCTCTCTTCGCAGAAGTGTGTGGGGCATTTCTATACTCCCCCGCGTGTGTGTGTGGTTTTTAGGTTCCCAGCAGTAGACGAGTCGTTCACGTTTCTTCGGCTACATCGTATGCAAGTTCAGAACTTGTAGTTTGAATACCTTGATTTAATCAAACCTGGCAAAGGAAAAAAAAAAACGATTTGCCTTTTTATCCTGTTTTTGTACAAAGCATAAAGATGCAAGAATTTGGGCTTCTTGTATGTACTCGGTTTAGAGCCGAGACTGAGCGACGCTGTAGAATTTATACATTTTAAACTGAAAAACGCTCAGATTGCATTCAAAAAAAAAAAAAAAGTAATGATTTTAAATTGTTTATGGTTTTTGTTTTTTACTGTTCATGATTTTAGGATGGGTCTGTTTTATTCTTAGTTTGACTTAAATTCTTTGTCTGTTGAAATTGAATTACACACACACACACACACCTTTTCATTTTCAAGCATTTTTTTTATTCAAAGAAATGATAGTTTCACAATAAATAACCATGCTTGTACAGATTGCTTAAATTTTGTTTTTTTTCCCCCACTTCTTAACAGAACGGATGCCTCCAACTTTAGCTTTCTTTGTGCAATATAGAACATGGTCATTACTACAGGAAGACACTTTTTCTTTTTGTTTGTTTTCATACAAAATGGAAACAAAGCCATCAATGGTGCACTGAGAGGAGGAGGAAGAGGAGGAGGATGGCCGGTATTTAAAGAAAGGGACTCGGCGTTATGTACAGGTGAAGGGAAGCTTTGTGTGCGAGAGCAAGAGTGAGAATTGGTTGCCTTTTTTTTTTTTTTCAGTGTGTGTAGATCCTGCTAACTGGAGAATTAAGACATTCAGCTTCAACACGTTCAGTGTGTATCTAATCTTTCTAAAAGGCAACAGAAATAATCCGATAACGACGAAACGGTATTTACGTACATACCGAGATTTCAAACCTCAAATTTGAGTGTGTTTGATTACATTACATAATATGACAAGTATAGGTCTTGGATATTTGGATGTAATTAACACAGCCTCTGAAAATTCTCTATAAAGAATATTTACTGAATTTACCGACATGACAAGCTGAACGGTTTCCAGACAGATATAGTCTTCACCTTATACTGATGCCTCACTGCATTACCGAGAAAAAACAAATACTGATGCTAGAAATAGACAAATCAAACAAAAAGGGAAAATCAGAAAAGATTAGTTACTGTGGATTTAAGAGAGACAATTATATTATATATGGCTAAATAAATTAGAACTTTTCATTTTTATCCAGTTCCAGGACTTGGAAAAAATTCAACCCACCTCTAAAAATTCAGAAATGAAAGTCATGTATTAAGCAGTAATATCACACCATGTCATCTGGCCAATTCTGTTTTATGCTTAAATGTGTAAATGTTTTGTGTTTTAGTGAAGTGTTTAATCCTGGAGCATCTCCATCTGATTTTTTTCTTCCCTAGCAAATTCATGAAACATGTTTTTGTTTTGTTTGATTATTTTTTTATTTTTTTTTACAAAGTTAGAAAAAACTAACCCTTCTCCTTTCTTTATCCTGAATGCCTGAATGTACACAAACCTGTAATAGAACCTATTTACACACTATGAAGCTTCTGGTTTTTTGTTTTTTGTTTTTCCCCATGCAAGCAGTTGATTTTCTTTTGAAGCATCTAAAAGGTGGCAGTCTTACAGGTTTCCCCTCCCATCATTTGGTTCTTTTTTTTTTTTTTTTTTTTTTTGGAAAACGGACCACAAGCGGGACAGAAATTATAAGAAGAAAAGGTGGCGGAGTCCATCGTATGGCTTTTAAAAAGACGGTTTGAACAGCGATAACCAACGCGCTTCACGACGAGGTCGTTTCTGGCTTCAGGCTTCGTCGCTTAGTTTTGGCTGGAGCTACTAGTGAGTACATTGATGACTTGATCAGAATGATTTGGGAACATAACACTGTTACCGCGATCCCGTGTGACACGGACACGCTCTATTTTGGAGCAGATCTGAACACCTCGATAAAACCAGGCACATCCTGTTCTTTTACAGTGAGCTGATCTCAATACATGCTTGGATGGAAGGGAAAAAAAAAAAACTAGATTGTGATACTGTGGCCTAAAGATAACGGGTGAAGTCTCAGTTGCTTAGCAAAAGTTCTGTTGCCGTCTCCACATCCCACGACTTTGAAGACAAAGCTACTATTACTGCGTTCTGCAATTAAAAGAAGAGAAAGATTAAAAGTGATATAATCTTCAGCATTTCCGTTGCCTTTATAGGATGATTGGTTACATTTTCTGTACAGCTGTAACACTATAATATGCAAAACAAATCATGGGCTTCCGGTCACTTTTATCCTTCAGTATAATTCTTCCTGTTGCGTTTTTTTTATATGCAGAATAAAACACTCAGTGCCAAGCAGATACAGGAAATACATCACCTGTTACTACTATATAAACTTAATTCCCCTCTAACAGCATGTCCCAAAGCCGTTTTTTTCCACTTGACTGTTTTAAGACATGACGCATGCAGTTATGCATTTATACTTACATTTAATAAGCTACTCCTATTGCTTGCATTATTATGCATTATAACACATTCTTCTGCTGAAAAAGTCACACGCAATAACTGGAAACGTCTCACTTTTCTGACAGCTGTATGTCAGTGGTTAAGAAATTGGACTGCTGACAAAGGTCGCGAGTTCAAATCCCACCACAGTCAAGGTGTCACTGTCGGGCCCCTGAGGAAGTCCCTTAACAGCTCAACTGCTCAGATGTGTAAATAAGATAGAAAATGCAACTCTATCTGGATAAGGGCATCTGCTGAATGCCGTAAATGTATATGTAAAATGTAACGAATGTCATACTTGGGCTTATTTCAGGTTATTTGTTTGTGGCTTTTGAGATGGAGTGGATATTGGATGGATATTTTTCTGATATCTGGCAACCCTAACCCTGGTTAATGATATTACATCACATCATCTGGACTTACTGGTTACAGGAAATGTCAACTGTATCTGTATGGAACATTTATACATTATAGGGTTTGCATAAAAGCGTTCAAAACAAGCCGCCGGACGACCGCTTATTACTCAGCTAGCTTACTCCTCTAGAGCCTACGGCTGTAAAGATCCACTAGATTAATATCTTACAGCATTAATCTACAGCAGTGTGACTCTGCTTGTTTTCTTTGAGACTACGTTATCATTAAGGTCCTTATCAAATTTTGAGCATACAAACCAAACATTCAGAAATCACAATAAAAAACCAGCGTGACTTAAAATGACAAACACTCAAAATCTGCGATGCAAATGTTACCTTTCTTAACGCTTATAATAATCCCACTATTACCAAGTAGGTAAAGTACTTACTTTGTCAAAGCCCATGGCACAGAGTTTGTCTATTTTGCGTGTGTATTCAGGACTAGAGACAGGAGCGCCAGCGTAAACATGAGACCACAGCCGAGCGGTCTGTTTGAACATCTCAGGATTCTGTTTATACTGAAAGAACCAAAGTACAGAATGGAACGTAAACACCACAGGGTTTTCTTTTTTTGCTCTTGTTTAGTATTAGTGCAACACACAGTACAGATTAGTCAGCACTCACAGACACTTGAGACTAAACAAGGTCTGTACCTAAGTTTAGCCCGAGCCTCATTTTGTAATTTTATCATTATCAGGTTATCTCTCTCTCCTACCTGATTGGCTACTACAGCGTCCTGAGGGTCATCGGGCTCGGCTGCAGCTAGTAAAGCCTGTAGCGAGAGCAAGACTGTGCGCAGAGTCATCGCTGCAGCCCTGCAGGAAGTGAAGAGGTATGTATGTGTTATATCAACAAAGTTTAGGAAGCCTTCAGAGAGCAAAGCAAACCTCCAGCATAAAATATATATATATATATATTAAATGCTTTATATTGACATATTTGTCATGATGGCGCTGTTTTATAAATATTGGAGACAGAGGTTACAGGATCCAGTGTTGCGATATGACAGAAGTGTGTCATACGTGGCTTAGCTAGGGAGTAGCAGACGCTTTGAAAGCTGCACCAGCAAGTCCACATGAAGCCTTTAACGTGTTCGTTTCTTTTATGCATTTAGGTTTGTACCGAGACGCATTTTCTCATTCACTGTGGTTTCAGAGTGCGCTTTTTTTTTTTTGAGGTCAGTTTTAACTGAATTAATGGAAGACTGTTTCACTGAACAACGAAGAAACAATAAAAGGTGAATTGACACTATAAGGGAAAAACCATATCAAAGGTTAAAGTAAGGTGTTGCACCTAATGTGAAAACACATCCTGGAAATAAACGGATTCTGATCAGCGTATTTACAACACACCTTACTCTGTCCTGTCTCACTCCTCATCCTCCTCCTTTCCTGATGTCTCTATCAAAAACCGGGCACTGAAATGCAGAACTGAACACAAAGCACCTTAAAATACAATCGGCTCAACTGCACCGTATTCCTCCGTGTGTCTCTGTGAACGTGCCAAAAAACAACGCAAAGCACGTGATCGTGTTTCAGTGAGGTATCCGTGCCACGATAAAATGTAATCACTGTCCAATCAGAATCCTGGACCTAATTTGTGGGCGTGGCTGAGAAAAAGGAAGATATTGCTCTTAGCTGTACCTTAATCCATGAGACATTTTCTCTGTATGTGTAAATATGCACAGGCAAAGAAAGGAAAGACGATGAATTTGTTCAAGAAACCGCCCCTAAAACATCCAGAAAATCACGGACGCTCGTGTGACCAGCACTGCAGCCAGAAACGTCGTTAAAGCAAACAGATCTGTTCGATTATGAGAAAACCAGTAAGGGTTGGACGGACACCAGTGATGCTGGCAAGAATATAATTCATTAACAGAATTCATCCTCGCTATGATTTCCAAAGGTGGTGTTTTTTGTTTTTATTTTCCTAAAAAAACTATCCATGCTCATTTTCCTGTTAGACATAATTGTAGACGTAATTTTCTTGAACTGACCTAAGGTGTTCCCCAAATATTGTATTAATACGGCCGTGTGGAAGTCGTGATTGCGATACACAGATTTTTTTTTCTCTCGTGCAAATCGGTTATAATTACTACAGACTGGACCAGCATGCCGTGGAATTATCAAACCGTACCAGGACACGAGCTCCTATCTGACAGAACTCACCACTGGTCTTTCAGGATGTCCAAACATATCGCCCCTGTAACCGAACTTATATTGGGATGCCAGATCTTTGTAATAAACCGCACCTGAAAGTAAAATGACAAGGATGACTTGGTACTCAATCTGCTGCAGCAAATTTCATAACAACGAGTTTCATTCGACCCAATCATCATCATCATTATCATCATCCCAATGTCACAATTTCTGATTTTAAACCTGATCACAATGGTGCACTTCTACAGAAGGCATGACACAGTGTATGCAGTAAGACTGCATACCAAGACTAAACACAACTGGTAAATGTTATGGACATTTCCTTCCACATGGTTATTTGCTTCCGTCTATGGAAGCCCTTACTGGAAAAATCCCCCCTGAATAAGAGATGAACCCTTGCTTCATCTCTACCTAGAGAGTGTAGCAGAGCTTCTCAATTTTCTCAGTTCCACTCACCATATAGCTCTACATTTCTCTACACACTCCGTTAGTCCCCTTTACTCTGTTCTCTAATGGTCAGGACCCCCACAAATCAGGTACTATTTGGGTGGTGGATCATTCTCAGCACTGCAGTGACACTGATGTGGTGGTGGTGTGTTAGTGTGTGT
>JAOVVG010000034.1:8014501-8028072 GCA_028566375.1 Leptodoras nelsoni | reverse complement strand
GAGACCTTGGTGGCCATTCAACTGGCCCACGATGGTGTATCCATATAGATGGCCCATATAGGTGTATCCATATAGATTTTCCACCCTGTAGAAAGGTCTTAAGTCTTAGGAGAAGCATGAGCTGAGACATGAGAGAAAGTTTTACCAAAGCTGTTCTTGTGTAATTCTATTGTACTTATCTATAACCATAACTGTATCCGACATACACAATGAAGTCCTAAACGTCATCCTGTTTTCTTTCTTCCATTTCCTCCTTCTGGTAAACAATTCCCTTCTCTAAGGAATGAATTACATAGATTCAGAGCTTAATTTATAAACACCTTCGACTGAAGAATTCATGAAAGCACTCAAGAAAATTACATCTTGCCCAAATGATTATTGACTGCCCCAGCAACTGCCCTTAGGCTAGAGCTGTGTGCCCGGCTGCTAGTTTGTTCTACTCGTCCTCAGCTCTTCCGATGAATTCCGTTGGTTTATTCGGTTCAATTCCTCCAACTAAAAACAAAATAATAGACAGTTTTTATAGACGGTTTTAATGGGCGAAATCAGTTGATTACAATCACAATGTTTATGCTAGTTGTTTAAGCTGATGCATATTGCATGAGGGGTCCGATGCAACACGAATAAAATTAGCCTGGGGAACAAAGTTAATTCGTTCCAAAGGGGAAAGAATACAGGAATTCATTCATTTTACTTTGCAGTACTTTCACTCATGTAAGAAAGGTGTGCTAGATTCTGCTTAATCTGCCAAACCAGCCTGTGGTAGCTAACTCTGCCTTTCTGTTGCTTGGTCCTCAGGTGAGATCCGCATGGCTCTGGTTCTGTACAGGAATCTGGGTCAATATTTGTCCACAGAGAATGCAAGTGTACGGCTGGGAAGTGAAGCCGCTTATCCCAACTACTCGCTCATCGTCAACTCACCCGTAATAACAGCAGCCATAAACAAGGACAGCAACAAAATCTACTTGTCCGAACCTGTTCGCTTCGTTGTCAACCACTTGCAGGTATCACACACACACATAAACACATGCACAAACACACAAACTAATTCTGTTTGTGATCTCGGTGCATCAAGATCAAATTATATCCTTCCCTTCAGAAGTCAGAGTCGAACTTCAACCCCAACTGCTCATTCTGGAGCTACTCTAAACGTACCATGACGGGTTACTGGTCTACGCAGGACTGCAGGCTGGGGGACACGAACAGCACACACACCTCCTGCTCCTGCACACATCTCACCAACTTTGCCGTGCTCATGGCTCATGTGGAGCTCAAGGTCAGCATACATGTGTGTGTTTTACTGTCTTTGTGAGGCCCTTTATGAGGACAATCCAAAATTGTCGGATCTTTGTGTCAATTGAGATGATATTTTATGGCCATCAGTACTGTCTCATAAATATTTTGGAGCTTGTCATCATCATATCTTTAGAGTGGTTAATTTAAGCCTTTTAGCAGTTTCACTCTTGCTAGAAAGGAAGATTTTGTTCCATCGATGGATGGCTTTGTCATTTTGGATTGTATAATTCCACCTCATTATAGTTGCACCAACTAGGTTTCATTGTATATACAGTTCACTGTATGATACGCATAAGACCAAATGACCTAATCAGAAATGATAAAAATGACTCATCTGCGATAACCAGGAAAGTCTGAGTGACTATGGAAAGCATAGTGATTAGTGGAGAGTCTGGAGAGGCAGTTGGGGCAGTGCTGTCAATATGTTCTGTGTCCCCTTTGAAGAAGGGTACAAAGCAAGCTACAGAGAACCTGAGAGATACATAGCCCCAGGGCTGCCGAACAGGGGGAGAGGAGAATGGGCAGTCTGTCCGGACAGACCTGAGGGTTGCAGACCAAGCAATGAGCTTGTGAAGCACATGTGGCAAGATCAGCAAGAACAAGCAAAGCTTGATGATCCCCCAGTCTATGAGGAAATATTTGGTCAGAGGATGAGCAACACAGCACACGGCTGTTTAACCTGGGAAGTTGCAAGGGTTGCAAGGCCCTGAGTTGCCCCACAGAGCCTAGAACTTATAAGAGCTGCAAATGGATTTCCCAAGCATTAAACCAGAGAGGAGGCGGATCAAGTGGCCTGGGACTCATAAGTCATCACTGTGGAGCCAGGTTGACAGAGACGTAGACAGCCGCATTTTTAAAACAACAGTGAGGGGAGAATTCAACAAGAAGCATTAAGCCATGATAACAATTATACTGAGCCTTGATACAGAAAGTTTTGGAAAAGAGGAAGGAAAAGGAGCCAAGCCAACTTAGTCTAAGAACCAAAGGGAGCTGAGGATCCATAGCATCATGGAGCAGCTTTAAGTGCTTGTGGCGCAATGTTGTAGGCAACGGAAAGGATGTGGGAGAATGTAGAACGCTGATTGATCCTCTTAAGCCAGATGTACATTTTGAAAAGCTACAGTTGCAGCTGAGAGAATTTTAGTGGGGTTTGTGCAAAGCTAGCTCAAACTCCACTCCAGAGCCAAGTGATATGTCTTACGAGGTCTACACGAACTGTCCTAAACTTTTGCTTCGACTGTGGAGTCTGGAAGTGGGGCAAAATTCCAGCGCAGTAGAGATTTGCAGAAGGGACTTGGATCCCCAAAGAGGAGAACTTCAAGCGGATCATTCAGTTCTGCATCATCTCCTGGCTGAGTGTCGAATCCAAGAATTTCTTCAGCATAGTTTCCCACCAGCTGTGAACCTTCCTCTTAAACAACAGCTTCATTGATACATCAGTCTAGAACATGACATCTCAGGAATGCCAGGGCATTTGGAGCAGTGAGTAGTGGTGCCGAAAAAATGAAGATGAGCACAAGTCAGAGTTTATTATAAAATGGAAGGAAAGCAAGTAGCAGTATCCGACAGGGGATTTACTCAGAAGAAGTTCCAGACAAGTAGTTACAAAGAAGAGAAAAGACAGAGAGGAGAGAATGGGGCAGCAAAGCCAAGCACAGCATAAAATCATTACACCAGAGTAAGAACTATTGCTAGGCTCACAATAGAACAGTGAGAATGAGTTCACCTAAGGTTGAAGCAAAAAAACTTTAATGAATACAAAAATAAAGGTTTCTCGCAAACTGACTACAAATATAGAACCAACAAATGGTAACACAGGTCATCAGTGTTGTCAGGGACCTAGCAGGTCATGCATACCATGTCCCCAGCAGAACCCAAGACCTCACTGGTTATTGTTAAAACAACTTGTGATACAACAGCTTGGAGCAGCTTTGGAGCAGTTACATCAAGGTGGCGTAAGACGGTTTGAGATCATCTCAGGGTGCTGTGGTAGAGTGACAAATATCTGAAAGATTCTTGGCCTCTACAAGGCACTGGGGCCTGTTGATGGACCTGAAGAAGCAGCTCAGTTCCCATAGCACATTCTGGGCACCACCCTGACACCAGACATCCTTCTTGTGTCTGAAGCCACTTGATAAGTTGTCCTACAGCCCCTTTGGCAAGTTTGCTTGGGTGAGGCTGTTGAAAGAAAGCTCGGCGAGTATGAGAAGCTGGTCCGCAGGCAAGTCGGCTGGAGAGAAAGGTGCTGCCTGATTGGTTGCAGCACAATCTCTGGCCAGAGCTTTCAGAGCACTGGGCGTTGAAGGGCAGAGAAGGAAAAGAGTTATCCATGATACCACACATGCAGCAGAAAGAGGCTCTAGATGAATGGGAGAACCATGAGGCAAAGTAGTTTGCTAGCCCTGAGACCTGCAGGAGTGTGTCTGATGTTGAAAGACCTGAAACTCCTGATGATTTTTGGAACATCACTCAAAATGTGTCTAAAGGCACCAGAAGATGTATTTGCTCACTGAAATTCTTTAAAAGTATAACTACTCAGACAAATAAATCAGCAAAACTCAACCAAAAAAAGGTAACAAAATCTAATCTCATCTACAGTAATAAAAAAAAGAAATGGTGTGCCATTCAGCAAGACAAGTTTCCATCCCTGTGCGACAGATTCGCACAGCAGTTGATCTGTTGTTTCTTACATGATTAGCACAGCCATTTTAATGATTGAAGGAAAGCAATATTAGCAAAACCGACTCTCGCTTGTTGAGAAAACTGCATGTCTCGTCCCCAAAAAAAAAACAATAAAAATTGAGACTCGCAGACTGGAGCAATGCACCATCTGCTCCTGCCGTCAGGCCAGTCAGTCTAATGGAGTTAAAAATTAAGATTGTCTTCATTTTCAAGGGGCACGGAATAGCTGTAAATAACGTTCTTCCTAGCATCGTCATGAGATAACTGTATGAATATTTTGAGATCCTTATCATGTTAAACTATTATACCTGTATGTTTTCACAAACCCCAGTAGCATTGTGTTAAGAACGGTTCACATCGTATTAAAAGCAGTTCAGGTGAATTTATTATTATTAGGTACAAATACAAATTTCCTCACCAGCCTCTATTTTTTTATTGCTAAGACAAAAATGCAGCTTACACTTTATTTATTGGCTGTGTTTGTTCAACATTTATGTTGAACTAACGCTGGTGATGGCAATCCCGTTTACACTGAAGTACCAGAAAAACTGGTACCATTGTCATTGGTTACGTATATGAAGCGATATACATCTATGGAAGCTTCTAGAGCTTTTTCCGCCATGAGAATGGCAAGTTATCCCGATTTTGCGGTTTTCAACACGGTTTAATAGTTGGAGCTCGTCGGATGGGTCATAGCATTTCACGTATGAGCATTTCAAGGGTGTACTGTGACTACAAGAATTCTGGCAAAACCTTGACAGCAGCGTGGTAAGAATCGTTTCACGTGATAGGCGTGCAACACTGCTTCACGTCACATCAAGGAATCCAACGTTGGGCCTCAATAAACATCAGAGTTCCCTACAAGATCCTGTGGGGGACCTATCAAATATTAACAGCTATACCAGTTTTTCTGGTACTTCAGTGTATGATGTGGCATTCATCAATCAGTCGCAGTTTATAACTGTTGGCAAGTTGCCGTGGTATAAGCGGAATAAAACTCAACACAATCACGGTCAGGTCCTCTGTAAGTATGTAGGACAGTGTAGTGTCCACAGAAGACATGACTGGGTGTGTCTTTGCCTTTTAGTTCAGCAGTTTGGTTTGAAATACCAAATCCATAATTTAATGTAACAAGATGGAGGCGGACTCCATTTAGCTTTCCACTTCCTTCCCTGCGAGAGACATTCTGTCTAATCCTCCACACCACAAGTAAATCAGGATTATCAAATGGCGAAAAAGATGGGAGAGAGAAAGAGAGAGAGAAAGAGAATCAGATTTCTTGAAACCATCAAGATCAAGCAGCTCATAATGTATGTTACCTCTCTGAGATTGTGCTTCCCTCTGTTTCTGTGCGACATACACACACACACACACACACAGACATTCATCACTCATGTGCTGAGGGTAAAATTTGTCAGCTGGGGATTTGATAAATAGATAAAATTTCTCTCTCTCTCTCTCTCACACACACACACATCCACATCAATGGAGCACATACTGTATTATGGGCCAAAAATATTCCTTGGCATTTATGAATGTGAGGTGAGTGACAAAATTTCTAAGACACAAAATGCATGAAGGTCATTATATACATAAATGTAAATGCTGTGTACTGAGGGCAGAGCTGACCTTAAACACTATCTCTCTCTCTCTCTCTTACACACACACACAGACACACATGCAGTAATGCCTCTTTTCTTCACCCTCCAGGCTGCGTTAATGGACAGTGTATGGACGGGTGAATGATTAATCAAATACCACGTGTGTGTGTGTGTGTGCACCTTTGTGTGTTTACTATGCTTCAGCTCGTTTTCTAGTACTGCAGATGAAATGGATTTGTTATTCGAACACTGGAAGAGCGAGCGGCCGCTGACAAATGAAGCACATTGTTTCTGCTCTGTATAGTTCAGACAGTGCATTAAGGCACGCTGAGCGCTTTTTCCCCTCATCATCTATCCGCTACATAGCAGCCGAGATCATGCAGCCCCCACCTCGATAGCCACGTCACTGTGGAATCTAAATAAATAGATTCAGATTCAGAAAAATCTGATTATATATATTTATTTATTTACATATATATATATATATATATATATATATATAGATATATATATCCAGAGCTTTTTTTATTATTTTAATTTTATGGTTTAATGATTTAAAAAATAAAAGCTCATTTCTTGCCAACAGGGTGAATCTGAGCTAGGCATGTTTGTTTTTTTTAAGCACTGTTCCAGGCTTTTGACCTCTTGCTGCAGTGACAGCTGCAAATGATTCTTTTCTACATTCTGAGCTTTCCAAAGTTGAATGCTTGTATGGAAAGATATACAACAATAAAATTCTAGACACTGTACCAACGTGCAGATTTAAACAAATAAGTCAGTTGATAAACAATACTATACACTTCACTATACAGGGTGGGCCATTTATATGGATACACCTAAATAAAATGGGAATGGTTGGTGATATGAACTTCCTGTTTGTGGCACATTAGTATATGGGAGAGGGAAAACTTTTCAAGATGGGTGTTGACCATGACGGCCATTGTGAAGTTGGCCATTTTGGATCCAACTTTTTTTTTCCAATGGGAAGAGGGTCATGTAACACATCAAACTTATTGAGAATTTCTTGGTTTTAACATAACTTTATTCTTTCATGAGTTATTTACAAGTTTATGACCATTCATAAAATGTGTTCAAAGTGCTGCCCATTGTGTTGGATTGTCAGTGCAACCCTCTTCTCCCACTGTTGATGCTGATAGCAATACAACAGAAGAAATTGTAGCACAGGCTTCCACTATCCGTTGTTTCAGATGCTGTACATCTCGTATCTTCACAGCATAGACAATTGCCTTCAGACGACCCCAAAGATAAAAGTCTAAGGGGGTCAAATCAGGAGACCTTGGTGGCCATTCAACTGGCCCACGACGACCAATCCACTTTCCAGGAAACTGTTCATGTAGGAATGCTCGGACCTGACACCCATAATGTGGTGGCGCACCATGTTGCTGGAAAAACTCACTCAGGGAACGTGCCATCTTCAGTGCATAAAGAGGGCAACATATCATCATGTAGCAGTTTCAGAAATCCAGTGGCATTGAGGTTTTCATTGATGTTTAATGGCCACACTATCTTTGTACCCCATATACCACAACTTTTAATTAACCCAAGAAAGAATAAAGTTACGTTAAAACGAAGCACACCATTTTTTTTGGTGAAATTCTCAATAATAAGTTTGATGTGATACATGACCCTCTTCCTATTGGAAAAATGGGAAAAGTTGGTCGACTTCAAAATGGTCGACTCCACCATGGTCAACACCCATCTTGAAAAGTTTTCCCCCTCCCATATACTAATGTGCCACAAACAGGAAGTTCATATCACCAACCATTCCCATTTTATTTAGGTGTATCCATATAAATGGCCCACCCTGTACATTGAAGTACCAAAAAAACTTTATATCCATTAATATCTTGAAGGGAACGTTGCACAGTCCTCATGCTGATGTTTTTTGAGGGACCAGCATTGAATTCCGGTGTTACTTGAGGCAGTGTTGCAGCAGGTCACATTCACCCAGAGTCTTTTTATGATCACGCTGTTGCCTTAAGGTCAAGGTTTTGCCGGTACACCCCTAAAATACTAACCCTCATAAGAGTTAGGGTTACTTTGCTTCTACTTTAGTATGCTATGATCCATCTCACAAGCTTGAACTATTAAACTATTCATGTTGAAAATCACCATAACTTGCCTTTCTTTCGGCGGAAACAACTCTAGAAGCTTCCATAGATGTCTATCGCTTCATCTACACAATGACATAGGTGGCCTTGCTATGTACTTCCACTTGTAATTTATACACATAATGTCTTATGGCTTGGCACTGTTCATAAGTATGATGAACAATATTAGTACTTTCTTGTAAAGCAGTTGGTTATTACTGCTTTTAGTCATCTACAGTAAGAAGGTTTTTTTGCAGCAGTGGGGCTTAATTTGGCCTCATTCTTCTTACCATATCTTCAATTCCCCAAGCTCACCAGGCTCCTTCTGATGGACGTACAATATAAAATCCACAACTTTGGGTAAAACACTTCTGGTTTGTCCACTTCCTGTATGACATTTAGAAATCCCTGCCACAGTGGCATTATTAACTCTAATGGATACAGTTTTTGGATGGTTCACTGTTAGTGTAGTCCAGTTTCAGTTTACCCAAAGTTCTATTTAAATTCATCTAAATAACTACATAGATTAATCGTGCATAGTTTTTAAGGAGAATAAAAGGAAGGGATTTGAACTGAAATTACGAGGCAGTTTTCAGACTTTGTCCGTGTTTGCATCTAACTACATTCTTGTTATGCATTATTGGTTTATATGAGGACTTTATACAAAGTTTTATAGCAATTATCTCCACTTCCTTCTACTGCGCTATATTTCTTGGTCTCTTTTCCATGTTCCTCTTTCTTACTCTTCCCTCTCTCTTATTTTTCTCACTCCACCCACCTTTCATTTTTGTCTCACTAAATCTAATGTTCTCCTCTTAATTGTTTCCCTTTTTGCTCTTTCTATATCCATGGCTCCTTGCCTTTCTCGCTCTCATTTTTCTTCTTTTCCCCCCTCTCTCTCTCTCTCTCTCTCTCTCTCTTGCTCTCTCTCTGTCACACAGAAGGCAGATCAGATGCAAGCAACCTTGTTGGATATGATCACATGGGTGGGGATTCTGCTCTCGCTTGTCTGCCTGCTCATCTGCATCTTCACCTTCTGCTTCTTCCGCGGCCTGCAGAGCGATCGCAACACCATCCACAAGAACCTGTGCATCTCGCTGTTCATCGCAGAGATGCTCTTCCTCGTCGGGATCTACCGTTCGGATCAGCCTGTGAGAAATGCTCATACACGCCTTCCCACACAGACACATAAACACACACGCACACACACACACACACACACAGAATCATTTAGTCACCATGAATGATGTAAGGAATAAAACACCATGGGCTGGTACAGGAAGATATCAAAATAAAATACAGGATAATCGACAAATTAATCAACATTTGGGCGGTTATATATATATATATATGTTTTCCAGTTCTCATACAGCACAGCAATTTGTCAATTATTAATTTAAAAAAAACAATAACATTCAGGTGACAATGAAATAATTTTGGTTATAAAAAAATATCCCAAGCTATGAACTGAAGGAGTACTGTTCAGTCCATCGTCCAAAAATGGAAGGAGTATGGCACAACTGCAAACCTACCAAGACACGGCCATCCACCTAAACTGACAGCCCAGGTGAGGAGAGCACTAATTAGAGAAGCAGCCAAGAGGCCCTTGTTCACTCTGGAGGAGCTGCAGAGCTCCACAGCTCAGGTGGGAGAATCTGTCCACAGGAAAACTATTAGACGTGTACTCCACAAATCTGGCCTTTATGGAAGAGTGATGAGAAGAAAGCCATTCCCATTTGCAGTTTGCCACAAGCCATGTAGGGACACAGCAAACAAGAAAGTTTGTGGAAGAAGGTGCTCTGGTCAGATGAGACCAAAGTTTAACTTTTTGGCAGAAAACTAACACCACACATCACCCTGAACACACCATCCCCACTGTGAAACATGGTGGTGGCAGCATCATGCTGTGGGGATGTGTTTCTTCAGCAGGGATAGGGAAGCTGGTCAGAGTTGATGGGAAGATGGATGGAGCTAAATACAGGGCAACCTGTTAGAGGCTGCAACAGACTTGAGGTGGAGGTTCACCTTCCAACAGAGAAACGACCCTAAACATACAGCCAGAGCTACAATGGAATGGTTTAGATCAAAGCATAGTCATGTGTTAGAACGGCCCAGTCACAGTCCAAACCTAAATCCCACTGAGAATGTGTGGCAAGACTTGAAAATTGCTGTTCACAGACGCACTCCACCCAATCTGACTGAGCTTGAACTTTTTTGCAAATCAGAATGGGCAAAAATTCTGTAAAAAAAATGTGCAGAACTAGTAGAGATATACCCCAAAAGATCCTGCAGCTGTAATTGCAGTGAAAGGTCCTATAGAGTATTGACTCAGGGGGCTGAATATAAATGCAGGCCACACTATTCAGATTTATATTTGTAAAAAAATTTATTTTCTTTTTCATTTCACAATAACTTGCTAGTTTGTGTTGGTCTAACAAAGAAAATCCCAATAAAACACATTTAGGTTTGTGGGTGTTAAAGTGAAAACATTTGGAAAAGTTCAAGGGGTATGAATACTTTTGCAAGGCAGTGTAACTGTTACAAGTGATTATGTGGAGCCTCCACCAAACAAGTCCCTGTGGAAGATATTACTATAAAAACCTATTACAATGAGCGCATTTGTATAAACCTGTAGCAGCAATGCCAAGCTGATACTATAGGAATTCATTAATACATTCTGATAGTGCCATGGTACATTATATGAAATATATACATTATATGAAACATTATAAATAGTATTTATATGTCCTGTCCTTTAAAATTCAAAAAAGTCCATTGGAACATTTTCAGCCCGTTTGTTATTTCTATAATTGGGTATTATGTGATACGAATCCATTGCTTATGTATTTTTATTTTCTCATAAATAAATTTTACTCATATAGTAGTTGTTGCTTTTCCCAACTACGTTTTTTTTTAGGAATGGGATTTAAATGGGATCCCGTTGAATATTTCATGGAAAATTCCACAGAATTTAAAGGGAGGGTGTGTTTCGGCTTTAAGTGAAGCAGAGCTCCTAAAAACCGCTTACCCGTGATAAAATCGCCCTAAAGCAAGTCATCAAGTGGCTTGTTGCTTTTATAAGATGCAATACAATATGGCAAACTATTGTTCAATAAATAGTTGAACTTATTAATCATGTTATGCACGATAAACACTTCCGCAACACAGAGATCTCCTTGAGTTAAATGACATGATGGAAAAGGATTAGGGTAGACCATGGGCAGAAAAGTGGTTGTGGTTTAATGGTTTTACAGGTTTAAAACCTGCCACGTTAATAGAGTATATTTATACTGTATATACACTGGATGTGTGCATTTCACAATGCCTTCGAACGTATCCCAAACTGAACACATAAATCACTTTAATTCTAATTCCACTAATTCCGACTAGTGTGTGTCTGAGTTTAGGAGCTTTGTGAGCCATTATTATACTTACAGTTATACCGGTATTTCAGCACAGGCTACAAAGTCTTCCCATATCTATTAACGTTGTTATATTGATAAATAGTGACATATCTTGAAGTTACTCTGCCGGCAAGGCTCTAAATTATATTAGGGAATTGTGCATATCCATTTTTAGAGAAGGGATGGTAACACATACACACACACACACCCCTGCATATACACCCGCCATCCCATAAGTGGTTAGGATTGGCGCCTGGCTGTCGTTAATTACCAGAGTGGAGTGCCTCACTGACCTCCTGTTAATAACGGAAAACCTGTTCACGTCCTCAGAGAGCGCGAGTATGTGAGAGAAATAATGTGGAAAATCCATTGAGAAAACTCATTTTAGTGAGACCTGCTTTAAAATTGTAATCAAGACATGAATTATGTACTAATGGCATCATAGTAGGTAAACTGTGCATGTGTTTGTGTGTGTGGGTGTGTGTGTGTGTGGGTGTGTGCATTCTCAAAATCAGCCTGTATTAAAACCTAATGATTTGACTTGGCTGCATCCACATGCATATGATTATTAACACGGTTTATTAACACTTTTTGATGCAATGTCTTCCATTAACTAAGCATAAACTTTGCATTTTCAGTTAGAACATTAATTGCCTAGTAATACTTTTATACTTTTTCTCTGCACTTGGATATATGTTTATTATCTACAGTATGTACATGCATATCGTATCAAATTTTAATAATAATAACATAAATAAAAACAGAATACGATGATTTGCAAATCCTTTTCTACCCATTTCAATTGAATCCACTATAAAGACAATATATTTAATGTTTAAACGGATAAAATTCAGTTTTTTTGCAGATATTTACTCACTTTGAATTTTATTCCTGCAACACGTTCCAAAAAAGTTGGGACAGGGGCGTGTTTACCGCTGTGTTACATCACTATCCGTTACTGAATGATGGCGGTTTTTAATGCAGTGCCGCCTGAGGGATCGAAGGTCACGGGCATTCTTTATTTGGTTTTCGGCCTTGCCGCTTACTTGCAGAGATATCTCAGGATTCTCTGAGTCTTTTGATGATATTATGGACTGTAGATGATGAAATCCAAACATTCCTTGCAATTGCATGTTGGGAAACGTTGTTCTTAAACTGTTGGACTGTTTGCTCACACTGTTGTTCAGAAAGTGCTGAACCTCGCCCCGTCCTTGCTTGTGAAAGACTGAGCCATTAGAGGATGCTCCCTTTAATACCCAATCATTACACTCACCTGTTTCCAATTAACCTGTTTACCTGAGGAATGTTCCAAACAGGTGTTTTTTGAGCAGTCCTGAACTTTCCCAGTCTTTTGTTGCCCCTGTCCCAACTGTTTTGGAACATGTTGCACCCAAAATCAAAATGAGTGAATATTTGCAAAAAACTATAAAGTTTATCCGTTTGAACATCTTGTTGAAATATCTTGTCTTTGTAGTATATTCAATTGAATATGGATTGAAAAGGATTCGTAAATCATCACATTATGTTTTATTTATGTTTTACACAATGTCCCAACTTCATTGGAATTGGGGTTGTAGAATTTTCTTTTCTCACTATGCCATCATACTGGTATATTGTAACAATTGGAGCATGTGTGTGTGTGTGTGTTTCCCAGATTGCATGTGCAGTGTTCGCTGCTCTGCTTCACTTCTTCTTCCTGGCTGCATTCACGTGGATGTTTCTGGAAGGCGTGCAGCTCTACATCATGCTGGTGGAGGTGTTTGAGAGCGAATACTCTCGCACCAAGTATTTTTACCTCACCGGCTATGGTATACCTGCGCTCATCGTGGCCGTGTCAGCTGCCGTCGACTACCGCAGCTACGGCACAAATCATGTGTGAGTACATACAAGCCATTAATACAACAATCACACTCAAAGTCTCAAAAAGTCTTATTTTACAAACCTTTAAATCTTAGAACTCTGTAACCACTCAGTAATCACAAGCTTAATCTCCAATCCAAAATCCCCTAAAGAACACTTTTAAATCTTAAAAATTAGATTAGATTAGATATATTATAAACCCCACATCGTGCAATTCTGGAACAAATATTAAAATTCAGTGTGTTACACCTAACAGTCGCACTTCACTAGATCACTAAATTCCAAACTAAACTAATTCCAAATCTCCCAGTTCAGCAACACTCAGACTTCAAATTTCCAAATTCAGCAGGAATCACTCTTCAAATTTACGTAGTCAATAACAGGCAACTTAAATCTGAAATTATATTCAAATTCAGTAATACTGTCCAAATCTCTAAATTCAGTAACAGTCACATTTCAAACTTCAAAAAGTCACACTTCAGATTTCCATATTCAATAACAGGCAACTTCAAAATTTCAATTTCAAAAACACTGTCCAAATGTTCAGCAAGTCACACTTTAGATTTCCATATTCAATAACAGGCAACTTCAACATTTCAATTTCAAAAACACTGTCC
>JAOVVG010000034.1:7553462-7565555 GCA_028566375.1 Leptodoras nelsoni | reverse complement strand
AATGTAAATAGTCATGAAAATAAAGAAAACGCATTGAATGAGAAGGTGTGTCCAAACTTTTGGCCTGTACTATATATTCTCATGTTCTTAGGTCAGTGACCTGGCTTTGGAAACCCAACACCGCTCGTCATTGCATCAGTGAAGCACGGTAGTGGTAGCATTACATTGTGGGAAAAGCTTTTCATTGGGTATTGGCAAAGGGATAGCATTGAACATGAGATGGGTGGAGCTAAGTACAGGGCAATACAAGAAGAAAAGCTGAGACTGGGTGAAGGTTCACCTAAACGTCAATGACTCTAAGCGTACTGCCTAAGCTACGCCGGAGTGGTTCAAGCCAGGATCCTGAAAAAGCTCAGGCTTCAATCCTATATAGAAAGAGTTCACACACCCTTCATCCGATCTGACAGAGCCGAACGGAGAAAATTATGAGGATTCCAAACGAAAAGCAAGAAACGATACACGGACAAGCAATAACACTACAGGAGGCTGTTCTCGTTTCGAAAATGCTTTATTCAACTACTGAACCACTATAAATAGCCTACAGTAATGCCAAGCCTATTACAAATATAGGGTGATAGACAACAGCTCCATAAAGGGATCTCTGAAGACAGCTCTTCGACCTTAGATGTCTTGTTCGTTTCGTTTAGCAACAACAACAACAACAACAACAACAACAACAAAAGTTTCTCAAAGAACTACTTAGTGTTAATGAAATGATCGCGATACAAAGCGACTTGAACGAGTGACACCTTTGGATCCACGTTCAGGTAAAACTGGCCAGCTGTATCTACTATATTAGCAAAAAAAAACACCAAAGAAAACATAAAAACATTTTTTTAACTAACTTTCATAAGACAGAACACTTTGGCAAAAGTTAACAGTTTAAAAAAAACCAGAAAGACGCATATAAAGGAAGAGAAAAACGTTCACTTCAAATATATTATTGGATTTCTTCTTACTTCATACACAAAAACAATACACTGTATATATTAAATATAATCCTGATGGTTTCGGGCATCGTAAAAGATTCGAATAAAGGCGAAAGGAAGTATGTGGAAAGAAAGGGGAACTCATAGAGAAGTGTGATACACACACACACACACACACACACACAGATTACACATACACACAGGGGCAACTTCATCAAGTGTACAGGTTAGGGTTAATGTGTGTGTGTGTGTGTGTTGGGATTTATGAGTTGCTTGTCTGGCTGTTGACTGAACTGCCAGTGTGCCTCAGACTTAAGACATATGTTATACTAAAAAAACACAAACTGTCATAATAATAATAAGAAGAAGTTAAAACTAAAAGGATATAAAACAGCATAACATCAAAAAAACCTTTATGAACCACAGAAGTCCTTCACCTTTAATATGGGAAAGAAGGAAAGAGAAAGAGAGAGAGAGAGAGAGAGAGACAAGATGAAACCACACTTAACCGTGACATTTGAATTAGATCAAGGTACTCATACCTCACCATAGAACCATGAAGAATACATTTCTTTTTTTTCTTTTTTTTTGGTCCAAAAGGCACTGTTGGGTACAAATATCTCCAGGCATGTACACTTCTACGTTTCCTACTAACAAAAAGCAGACGCCAGGACAAATTCTTCACATGATTCTTCACTTTTTAAGCGATCTTATGGTGTATTCCAAAGGTTCGAGATGTGAAAAGGATGCTCCCAAAGCAAACAACATTACAGGCTAGACACAAAAAAATCACCCACACTCTACACCGGAGGAACACTTGGAATATCAAAGACTACCAATAATGCCAATACCAATACCAATACCAATAACAAGTTAAAACACTGCTGCTGGAATCAGCAAGACTCTCTTATGCTCATCCCAGAACTCACAATACACTCCTACAGAACAACAACTTGGTACTGGTAGACTCTCCTCCGCTTGTGCACTGTAATCCAGAAGAGGACGGATTCCCTTTTGACTCTGGTTTCAGCATCGTGGAGTGTAAAAGCACTGTACGGTTTCGACAGACGGACAGAAGCCTGGCATTCGGGATGGACCTTTCTAGAAGAAATTCTTCATAGTGGAACTTGAAATATATAGAAATTCATTAAAAGTATAAATTCTGTACGGACATTTGATTTAGTGCAGTGTAGAGGATGCGGAATGAAGCGGTATGAAAAGGCATTGTTCTATAATATGGATGAAAGAAAAGTGGACTAATACAAAATGTACAGTAAGAAGAAAAAGCCCTTGTACATGTTTCTTCACTTCAGGAAATACAAATAAAAATACATTAAACAAAGAATACAAATGATTCTATTAAACTGGGCACTGATTCAAGGGAATGTGGGGGAATCTACAAAGCCTCTGACATGACATGGTGATTATATATTTTATTTTATTTTATTTTATTTTACTTTACTTTACTTTACTTTACTTTACTTTACTTTATTTTATTTTATTTTATTTTATTTTATTTTATTTTATTTATGTTTTTTTTGGCCTTTCTCAAGGCCATGAGATGATACATTGAGGCCAGGAGTTAATATTTTGTGGCCACGAGTTAATATATTATGGATTATCATTTTTAATCCGTGGCCTCCGGTTACACATTTGGGACTTGGTAAAAATGCATGAAAGAAAAAAATCTCTCAAGTCAGTTACAGTGACAGCAGCGATATCACCAGTCGCCTCCGTGCTCAGGTTTCTTCAGCCCCAATGGTCTGATTTCTGTTCCCGTTTCTCGGCCCCCATCGTTAAAAAAAACAACAATGGTTACCATGGTTTAAGTGTCCAGGAAATAGATTTAAAGAAGCTTACTACATGGTCACACCTTGTTTTTTACTACCAGCAACCTTGTAGTAATCAGGAATCGATATTAGAATAGTTTTACAGGATGTATAGGATCAATTTGTATATTTGCTCATGGAAATTTCAAGTTCAATATTTAAAAAAGGCATAAAAACGCTCTTCAGTCTGAATTTCACATTCAAAAATGAAAAAAAAAAAAAATACACTGCAAATCCAAAATGGCATGTCGGTCCTAAGAATAAATGCTGTTTGGGATCTTCACATCCACTAACACACTTTAAAAAAAAAAATACTTAAGGAGTGTAAGGAGGTATTGCAGTTTGTTACAGTTTGAACGTGCCATGTTAAGGTATTAAATTAAGGCAATGGAGTGTGTGTGTGTGTGTGTGCTTAAATACAGTGGCTGTCTATCGTCTCTGATCCTGTTACCTTTTTTTCATTTCATTTTATTATAATTCTTTTTTCTTTGTCTCAAACTTCCAGTTTTATAAAACAAAAGGTTCTCAAAACACACACATTAAAAATGAAAAAATGTCAAGTGCGTCCATTAAAGCACGGAAAACCTTCAAACAACAGTGAACTAAACGGGCGTTGGATGTGGCCCCAGCCAGGAAAATGTAATAGAAAGGAAAATATAATATAACATCAAATAAAATAAAATAAAAGCTCTAAAACTAGTAGTCATGTATTGTTATTATTATTATTATTATTATTATTATTATTACTCAGGCAACCTAGTGGTTAGGATATGAAATATGAAACATCCTTAAAAAAAACAAAAAGAAAAGAAAAAACACTTGGAATCCCGTTTGTGTTAAAACAACAAAACATGTCCATAAAATGATCCTTCAGCGGTCCGTCACCTAGGTCTCTGCTCAGCAGTTTCTCACGTTTTTTCCTTATGTTTGTGTTTTAATTTTTTTTTCTTTCATTCCAGGGAACTATTAGAGCAATAAAAAAAACAAAAACAAAAAAAAGTTCTTACAAGAACGTGATGTTGCTTCGGTATTTTTCACAGCCACAGAGACAGGCGTAAGGTTTCAGGAGTAAGCTTCTGGATGTCTGGAGTGTAAAAAAGCCCTAAGGTTTAGCTCTGCTGATGTAAGTGCTGGTTTTTAAAATATATCTTTCTTTGAAAATGATTTGCATTAAGGATTAAAGTCCTTTTCTCGTGCGTTTTGGAAGGTAGTACAAGCTACATCCGGGCACTTTGTGCTTAAGGCATGCAGAATCAGTCAAGATGAATTAGTGCAAAAAAAAAAAAAAAAGACATAAGCTTAGACATAGCAACCAAACACTTGTGATAAATGAATGATGGCTTTGTCTTAAATAGTTATATAGTTAGAATTATTATTAGCACTTAAGGCACTCAGTCTAAAAAAACAAACAATAATAATAATAATAATAATAATAATAAAAGATGGGCTTTTTTGAACCATAGAAACAGTCACCTTGCATCTTTGACTGACAGGTGACTCTTGTCCAAGGAGGCTGGACAGGACATGGAGTTTGAGCTTGAGAGGAGAGATGAGACTGCATCAGTAGATATGAAATAAGGACAGAGGTTTGTTTCCTCTTGAGCACACATGCTGATATCAGCAGGCCACACCTGGTTTCCGGGTCCACGTCAGTTAGTTTTCGGTCCACGATTCAATTGTGCATCAGCGAAGTCGGAACTTGTGCTTGACTGAATGTGTGTTAGATCAGTAGTTCTAGACAAAGTCAGTGTTAAGCGGGTGGTCGAGGTCAGTGTGGGTCATCGTGTACATCCAGCGGTTTCGCCTCTGGTCAGCAGGTCTGGTCTGGTAGAGCTGAGCATGAGGCGGAGATAAAACGTCACGATCTAGTCTGGGTTGGTCAGCTTTAGCTACGCAGTCATTTTTCGGTAACACTTTTCTACGAAGTTCCTTTCAATAAAATGCGTCACAACGCTCTACTAAGGTTCATTCATTCCATTCATCTGCAGTAACTGTCTTAGTCATACTTAGTCAGTAATTGTCTTAGGCAGGGATGCAGCAGATCTGGAGTTGGCGAGGTTGGAGGAGGAAAACTTGGAGGTTCGAATATAAATGTACTTGGATCTATAGCTACATCTAAAGAACTGGTTTCAACTAGAACTTTGCACTGGACTGTTAGTTGATGACATTTGATATATTTTAATTTTATATTATAAGTTGCCAGGAAGTTGTTCACAGACCATAATTAGAGCTTTATGAGGCATTATTAGAGTTTATAAAGTGCATCCACCTTAAGAACAGGAATGATTTAGGAATGTGGGCTTCGTAGAAAGTGTTTTTTTTTTGTGATACAGGTTATCAGACGTTCTTATCAATTCTTTTATAATAGCTAGCTGTAGTTTAGCAATTTTACACTAACTTTAGGTCTTTAGGTTTGGCCTTTTGTTCTATATGCGTATAATGCTTTGGGGGTGTTTTGGTCAGTCGATAGCTGTCATGCTGTGTCTTGAGTCAAAGGTCTAACGCGTCTCAGTAGGTTGGGTACACGTCATGGATAGGCACTTGGAAGGTGGCGGCGGGGAAGGTTTGGGGCATGTAGCCAGCATAACCTCCGTATGCAGCAGCTGCCACGGCTGCGTTCTTCTGCAGCGCTGCCAGGGTGGCTGTGTTGGCGTGAGCAGCGATGGGCACGTAGCTCGCGCCGTACAGACCAGCAGCAGCAGGGATCCGCGGGACGTTATGAGCCACAGCGTACACAGGAGTGATGGGACGCCCCTGAGAGCAAAAGCATAAAAGAAAATGTGTTAAAAAAATATGGACATACATCTGTATTGCAACTCTGAGCCTCACTCCTGTCACTAAGGTGCAGAGAGAGGTCAGCGTCTCAATCTGTGTGTATTTGAAAACAATTAGACTCCCACTCATCGAAGGCAGGTGCTGGGGCAGTTGCTCCGCCCACCTCTGATTAGAGGGTGTTAACATTTCTGTTTAAATTTCATGATGTGGATATGTACCAAATCTTCATCGATATCTCAGCACTGACCCAGGAGGGTTTTAAACAGTAGATGGTGAGTCTATTTGATCAATATCAACCCCAGCATTGGCATCTCAGTACGGATGTGTCATTTAGTTTACACCTACAAAATAAACATTTTGGGTGCAGCCTGTTCTCAAACTTTGATCTGTTACCAAGTTACTGTAATATAAAAAGAATGGAAAACCTTGGACATGCTGTTATAAGAAAAGAACTTTTTGTTAGTAGCTGTAACTCCACTTCGTCCTGAGCTGCATTTCACCACCCTGATGATCACTGATCATTAACTATAACTGCACTCCGCTAAAGTGTACAGCCGTAATAATAAATACTGAACAGTCTTAATACAGTACAAAGGAACCAGTTTCATATTCTTTACCCAAACCAGATATTCCTGTCATGGTCTATACAGAACGCACAATCAGTGTATGATGATGCTTGTATAGGTTTGCACAGTGAGCCCAAAAAATAAACAGAGTCCTGTCTGACAGTTAAATAAGGGTTTAGGGTGATAACGCAGTGACAGGCCAATAAGCCGCCATGCTGGGATCACTGCTCATCAGTGGATATCCTGCTGATCTACGCGGTCCGGTTTGCCCGAGGAAAACAACCACAATGTTTGTTTTATCCCGTCTGTTAGCAGGATCAAGGGTACGCATGGAAATACAGGAAATGCTTTCACATGCCGAGAAATCCAGCTGGGCACAGGTGTGTCTGCACGTTAAACACATGGCACTGCTGTATGGAGGTGTTGATGTAAAATAGCTGTAACTGAGTAGGTTATATCAAGTGAATTATTATAGTGTTGACACAAGGCTCCAAAGTTGTGGCCAGCGACTGTGTAACTTCAACCCTTGACTCAATATGTCATGGAAAGTCAGGCTTACAGTACGTGGTACTGGGTTAATTATTATTATTGGCCACACCTTAAAAAAACCACCATGCTGTCTCAGTCTCAGTTGCTCGACCTGAAATCACCCTTTTTGTTTTAGATAGGTTTTACACCAGCCATTTTAGCACGTACTCCGACTTATCTCTGTGCTGCTCCAGCCTTAGTAAACATTGAAATCAGTTTTCGTGTTGTACCTGGAAGGGTGGAGGTGTTGAGACGGCAGGAATGACGGCAGCAGTGGAGGGAGCTGCAGAATGGTCGTGCTGAAGGGCGAGTGGATTGATCAGGTGCTCCACTGGGTGAATTTTTCCTTCTTCTACCAGCTTAGTAGCAGCGGGTGCAGCAGAGAACACAGTGGGGTACTGCGCACCGAGAGCTGGCAGAGTCACTGCACCCAACCACACACACACACACGCACACACACACACACAAGACACAATTTTTTAAATGGAATTCTATGGAATCTAACACTCTTAAATAAGATCACAAGATAAGAATATCAGGGGTCGACCAATCAGTGACCTGGATGACAAAGACAAGCAGATTTCATAAATATATGTACATCACTGTGCAAAAGTCTTCAGCACCCTATTGTCCAACTTGTGTTATTGATGGGTTTTTTTTTGTTCTATATTACTGACTCAGTACAAAAAGATTTTATATTTCCTAATGTTACTTTTCCAACAAAAATGTAATGTTACACAAATGTTTGTATGTCAGTAACAAAAGCACCACGTTACACAACAGAGCACTTTTCAGACAAAAAAAACGTAATGAAGGCTGCTGGGTTTTGCATACAAAAAAGAAGAAGCAAGTGTGACAGTCAAAGTCTCCAGAAGAGCTGTGGCACACCAAATATGGACTTCCTGTAGTTTTTTACTGTTTACTGCACTTTATATTGTCTTCCTTTATGTAGAAACATCATTATTTTCGAAGGCGTCTTTGCTTTACAGCGAGTCTGTGCATGTGACTAAGACTTCTGCATCGTACTGTACAGTAATGAGCCGGTAAGTGTTACTGAGCGTCTTGGAGACTCTGCCACAGCTCTTCTGGAGACTTTAACTGTCACACTTACTTCTTTTTTTTTGCAGGTAAAACCCAGCAGCCTTCATTAGGTTTATTGTCTGAAAAGAGCTCTGTTATGAGATGTGCTGCTTTCGTTACCTAAGAACAATAGGGTGCCTAAGACTTTTGCACAGTACTGTATATGCGACTGCTTAGACATTACACAAACCCACTAAAACCAGCATACCCACTGAACAAACAGTGTAAGTATAGTCTGCTAAGAGCAAGCACAGACATAACATAATGTCCATAGGGTAGTCTATGGACAGAACGATGGCTAAAATGTAAGAGTTTTATTATGTCAATTACTGTGCTGTGGTTACAGGTATGCGTATATGAGCATATTTTACAATATGCTTCAGCCAATCAGATTTTAGAACTGAAACATTCAGTTTCATAATTATGATGCATCCACCCCTGTTTACTGGCACATTAAAGCACAATATAAGAAATGTTCCCTGTGCACACAGTACGATTATTAAAAGTTATGAGGGCTACAGTGGTGTGGAATGCAGAGCACTATTGTTGCAGACTGAAACAAATAACAAAAATAACAAAGAAGCACACAAGCAGTGGAGTGAAAGAGAGAGAGAGAGAGAGAGAGAGAGAGAGAAAGCAAGGGACAAAAAGAAAGAGTGTAAGAAAATGAAAGGAAAGTGGTTCAGACCTGCATAACCTGTTCTTAGTTATGGCAAGTGACTTGGCTTAAGATTAACACACACACACACACACACACATACATATGGTTTCCCATTGTTTCAACAAACAAAAAGTCTTTTCATTCCTGGGGTTAATTTCGATTTCGGATCAGCAGGTTTAACCGACGTCACAGAAGGTGTTAGGAAAGGGGATCAAAATTCTCAAAAACAGACGGGTTGGGAAAAAAGTGATTAGCGTCAAATACTTTTCAGTTGAGAACAGACTGAACGTTTGAGAGATCAAGAAAATCTGAAATGCGTAGGCAGTGATATGAAAGCTTGTGTTTCTCTACTCCACTCCATTCCACTAGGGGGCAGCAGATCCAGACCGGTTCTGTCCTTCTGTAGCTCGTGTTTCATTTTTTGGTTCTGTTAAGTTTCCCGTTTTGAAATAATTCATTTCCAAAAGCATAATAAACTTGTCTGATGTTATGAATCGACTGTACCTGATGTCTGACCCTGAGATGTGGAATGGAGAGAGCTGAGAAGAGTCGCAGGTATGAGAAACTGAGTATGTGTGTGTGTGCTTAAAAGTGTTTAAAGTGTCACACTGACTTGTGCCAGGCTTAATGCCCACTGGATTAACAGCTGCCAGCTCCAGACTAGGCATGAGCTCATACGGTTTTTCCGGCACCTTGGACTTTCCTTCATGGTAGCGGCTGTAAATGCCTCGACCGGCAGAATAGCCACCGAGGTATGAGCCACGGGGCCCTGGGCCTCTGTTAGCGGCTCCAGCACGGCCACGGCCTCGCACAGTACCTGCTTGAAATACAAACGACAGGGGACGTTCTTCAGACACTCACACATAAAGGGCGCTGTTTGGTTCTGACACAAAGCATGATGGGCGATATTATAAATAGATTACGCTCTTATAAGTTGTGGTGCACCTCATTATGTTTCGTGTAACGTGATAAATTCAACTGGGGGTGGGTAAATGGGTGGCGTCCTGGACCAGGATAAAGCAGTTACTAAAGCGCAATGATGAAAAGTGAATAGCAGGTGTAGCTGAATATGTGTTACATGAAATGGAAGAGATTTGATTTTCATTCACATGGAAAAGGGCCATCAAAGATTCAGGAAATGTGTTTTGCTATGCAATCAAGCCCAACAAACAAACAAAACCAACATGGGGGCCAATAATTTGTGATTAGTATCTGGAATGCTTTACTAGCACAGATTTCCCCCAGAGAACCAGATTCACTATCATACTGTCTCAGGATCATGACTGTCCATTAGCTCTATGTGACTAAGCATGTCTAAAACCGCCAAGACTCAACCAGCCTTGAGATTTTCTTAAAACAGTACATCCCTGAAGCACGCTAATATGGTATATCACTATGAGTAATGATGAATAGCCATCGCAAATGTCAGAAATCAGACATCGGTTCCTGACAAGGAACCTGTAAGAGCAAAGTCATTTGGGTCACTTGATATAATTGTTCTTGTGATTTCCTGCAAACATAGGCTGGTTGAGTATTGGTGGAGTCAAACTGCCAGACACAGGAAGCTCAGTAACAGCATAAACCTTTGAAACCTTATGATACTTGAGTGATTGTTGTGAAACATTCATGATCATCAGTTGTCCACACTTTAAGAACGACCCAGGAGAATAACAAAATGCCTCTAACCTTTGATGAAGTAGTCTCGGTTGGGTCCGATGAGAGTGTTGTAAGGATAGCCGTAGTAGGCAAGGGTGTAGGGATCACACTGATAGATATAATTTTGCTGAGTATTGTCACTACTGGTCACGGTTCCCTTGGATGCTTTCTGGTAGCGAGTGTACTGCTCCTTGTCCACAGGCTTGGCCAACGTCACCTCAATGCACGAGCCCTCGATTTCTGTACCGTTCAGGTTGTCCATAGCCACCACCGCGTCGTCCCGGCTGGTAAAGTGCACGAAGGCGTAGTCACGGATCTTCTTTACTCGTTCAACGCTGCCCTGGTTGAACTGGCTGAAGATCTTGCGGAGGGTCTCTTCGCTGGTCTCAATCATCAAATTGCGAACGTACAGGATCTTCACTGTCTCCATGATGTCCTCGTCGACGTCAATTTCTGGTTCCGCCCAGTCGACAGCAATTTGGTGACCCCAGAGCTACGTGTATAATATAGCCATATACAGAATGTTAAAGTCATAAACAACACTCTGGTACTCAAAGAGGCGACCTTTAGGTGAGGATCTCTCTGTGTATACCGCCCCCAGACACCAGAGACACCGGACTTATCATTTATAAAGTAAAACATTAATCACCAGACTATTATAAAAAATGTCACTGACTGGGGATACTTAAATTATCAGAGGTCTTCAAGAGCAAGTGTTTTGCACACCTGAATTTTGGCTTACCTGAATACGGCCAGGCATGAGTTTCCTCCTGGCCATGGCAGCTGCCCGATGGGACTCGTACTCTACAAAGGCAAATCCACGATTCTTCATTTTGTCTGCAGCGCTCGCATACACAATCACATCCAGCACTCCTTCTGTCACTTTGGAGACTTCCTCCAAAATCTCCTCTCGCTTCTTGGTCTTGGGAATTCCGCCAATAAACAGGCGGCAGTTGTCTACACTCGAGCAGACCCCCAGCAATCGTCCAGGACGCACTTCGTAGTTGTTTAGCTCTCTCACAGCGCGTTTAGCCTCATGTTTCTGCGTGTACATGACGAAAGCATAACCCCGGTTTTTGCCGTCAAAGTCCATCATCAGGCGCATCTCGTAGATCCTGCCCACTGACTCGAACACCGGCACCAACTCATCTTCATAAACATCACGCGGGATCTTGCCCACGAAGATCTCACAGCCACGCGGAGGGGAGGTGCCTTGCCAGCCAGGGGGCGGGCCATATTTGCGTTGTCCGTTCTCCTGAACCATCTTGTAGCCTGTGCGTTCCATCAGAGCCAGCAGGGCTGCTTCATTAGGGGCTCCAGCAACACCGTCTGGAATGGATCCATGGAGGATCAGATGATTGTTGGCAGGGTTCGATTTGGAGGAGGGGCTAGAGTTACTCATGGTGACGGCAGAGGCAGAGTCTTCTGCTGTCATTCTGACACAAGCTTCCAATCAGAGCTGGAGTCTGGTAAAAGAGACGTATTTGATTACATTTCATTGATTTCATTGATCCTACATTTCATATTACTACAGCAATTTGGCAATGATTGCAATTTTTATGCACACACCAAGCATTTTATTCATTTACAGTTATGTTTAGTGTTGTGGAACATCTATGAAACATGTTCCTGTGATCACTTACATCATACCAGCTATAAACAGTCAGTCATTCCTTCAACAGACTGTCTTTATTCATTCTCTTGAAGGTAATAAGACTTAAAATATCACTTCAATGTTCCGTAGCAAGTCATGTATAGGTAATCGTGTAGCAAGTTCAAACATGTATCGCCTAACATGAGCTAGCTAGCTTGCTGCACAGTTATCTAGCGAACCTAGCAATCAACAAGTATCTGACAATGCTAGCTAGCCCGGTAACATTTTTTTCCTTTATATATACAGGGGTTAGACAATGAAACTAAAACACCTGTCATTTTAGACCACAATAATTTGTATGGTGTAGGGCCTCCTTTTGCAGCCAATACAACATCAAATCATCTTGGGAATGACATATACAAGTCCTGCACAGTGGTCAGAGGGATTTTAAGCCATTCTTCTTGCAGGATAGTGG
>JAOVVG010000034.1:7417234-7428122 GCA_028566375.1 Leptodoras nelsoni | reverse complement strand
AATTTCCCAGGTCACCCCACCCGGGGATCGAACCCGGGTCCTTCTTGCTGTGAGGCGACAGCGCTATCCACTGCGCCGTGCCGACCCTTCCCCCAATTAAATATAATGTATTTAAATCAAATTATTATTTTTGCATTGCAAAGTTTATTACAAATCAACATCATAAGGATTGTTCATGTAATTGTAATTAACACACCTGTAAAGTAAAATCATACATTTATAGTTAGAAGTCTCACTGAGTGCCTCTTGTCCATCAAATGTTGCAGAACAATAAGTAAAGCCAGCATATAGTAGTTCACCCAGAGTTATTCAAGTATGCATTTTAATGCTTTTATATACTGCTGGGCCACTGCTATGGCTGTGCACTGCTTTCATTCACATGATTGATCTATGCAGGTACAGTTAGTGACTTAGTCAGACTTGCATGTCATTTTTCTTTTTCTTCCCTAATATTTTATCTACAATATCATAGATTTCACCAATGCACATGGAGCATGGCATGGTTGTAGACCTAAAAATAGTGTACTATTCATACCGGTAGTACGGCGTTAAGACGGAGCCAGTGTTCATTTTCCTGTCATGCTCCTCCTTCAATAAGACTTCACAAAGATAAGGAGGGGGCCAAAAACGTAGTGGGCTACGGTTATATTACAATACTGAATACTGAATTACGAAAGCTCTACAATAGATGCAGATAGTCTGCCGTTTAGATCCGTGACATGCCCTGGAGTCGGTGAGTCTCAGTGCATTTCCACCAAACCGGCGCTCATGTGGATTCAGACGACTTCTTGGATTTTGCGTGATTTGCGGATGTGAGGGATCGGTATTTCTATATTAATGCTGGTCTGCTCTTCTTTTTTTTCTTCTTTTATTCTGGATACCGCTTTGTGTCTGCTCTGTAACTACTAAAACTCCGTTTTTCACTTTCGTTTTTTTTCCCCTCTCGGTATATCTAAGCTATATTTTATACCGTACACTATATGAATATTTTATGGGTAGAACATATATGTTTTCCTTTTTTTTCTCAGAGAATAATTTGCATTTTAGAGGGATTTCATTTTTTAAAAGGTATGTGATTTTTTTTCATTGCTGAAGTTCTGCTGTAGGCATCATCAGTCAACCACTCCTGGTTTTATAGACATAATTCATGAATGCATAAAGTATTATTATCTGCTGTTCACTGCATGAACTCTAATGAAGGAAAAAAATCTGTTCTTTTATAGAGTTATGATACTCAGGACAATTCATATCTTGCTACCAGTGCTGTTAATGCACACGACAGCGATCCCACAAGGTAAACGCATAACATACTTTTTCCATATGGTTCCTATCTGTGTACTGTACGATACATATATACATACAATCTTATTGACTATCAGTAGATGGTAAGAGCTCTGAATTACATTATTCCTAAGCAGGTCTGGTGGAAGATGAATCCAGTTTCAACTTGTTTGAGATCAGCCACATCACGAGAAAGACGATTGGCGCTAAAGTTGTCAAGGGTCATGACTGGGATTCGCCGGCATACCGTTTCATCCGCTTTGATCACATTCCTCCAGTCAGCTCGCCAGTTCTGCAGCAGCTCCTAAGACAGATCCAGAACAACAATGGCTTTGTGTTTGGGGCTTCCATACGTCAGGATCGGTCTTCTCGTGGCACCCTTGTGAGCTTAGAGGGGTTTGGTGGCCGTCGATATTTTGAGATCATCTCTAATGGACGTGCCAACAGTCTGGACCTAGTCTATTGGGTGCAGGACAGTCAGAACATAGTGTCTTTCGAGGATGTGGATCTATCAGACTCACAGTGGAAGAATATCACGTTGCATGTGCATGGAGAGAATGCCGACCTCTATGTGGACTGCAGCCTCATTGATAGCTTCACCCTGGATGAGCCTTTTTATGAACACTTGGAAACCAAGGGCAGCCATATGTATGTGGCCAAGGGATCTAACAGGGAAAGTCATTTCAGGGTAAGAGACATTTCCTCCATTCTCAAATAGTGTTTTTCCTCCAACACTATTTTTGGGAAATCTAATGATGACCCTTTGTCTAACAATGACCCATAATGCTGTATTTTGCTTTCATCCATTTGTTCATCCATCCATTCATTCATTCATGTTTTATTGGAAGGAACAGAGCATGGTACTTTTATATGACATGATACTGTTTATAGACTTGAATTAATCACCCTGCATTTTAAACATGTGGAAGAGAAGCATACAGAAGCCATGTCTCATTCTCATCTGGCCAGCCTGTTTACCACATAAGACAAATTGCTTATTTCCATGTTGTTAGAGGTACAGATGGGTATTCTTCAGTTTTTGCACATTGCTGTGTTAAAGGTTTTATTTAAAATGTATTATTTTAATTAAAACCTTTAACAAAGCAATGTGATTGCCTTTTTGTCCATCAATCTACACACAATATCTAATAATAATAATAATAATAATAATAATAATAATTTCTTTTGCAAATGTATTGAAGAATTTTAGAAACCTGCAATCTCTCATTTATGGAAGTATTCAGACGTATTATCCAGTATGTTGTAGAATTTGTTCACCTTTTACAGCAACATTGTATATGGCTTTGTGTCTTAAATCTTTGCCCACCTTGATTTGGGTAATTTCTCCCGTTTTCCCTGCCGTATCCATTCACGCTCTTTCTCATTGGATGGGGAGCACGTGTGATCTGCCATCTTCAGATCTCTCCACAGATGGTTAGAGTCCAGGCTTTGGGTAGGCTGCTCAAAGACATTCAGAGGACTTGTCCCAAAGACACCACAGTGTTGTCATGCTGAAAGGTGCATCTTCATGCCAGTCTGAGGTTGTGTTTGCAATCTGGAATATGTTTTCATCAAGAACCTCTCTGAATTTGGTTCCATTTATACTTCTCTAAATTTTGACCAGTCACCCCAATCCTGCTTCTGAGAAATACCCCAATAGTATGATGCAAGCAACACCATGCTTCACTGAAGCTGTCTTAACAGCTTATGAACAATACTTGGTTTTCACCAGGTGTAGCTCTTGGTGGTCAGCTTAAAAAGCTACAATTTTGTCTTGTCACACTAGACAATCTTTTTCCTCATTATCTTAGAATCCTTTCAGTGCCTACCATTTACTCAGGATTGGCCTCATTGTAGTCATTCAACAATACAGCCCTGATTGGTGGAGTATTTTTGAGATGGCACTTCTGCTATCTCTGAGAAGGACCGAAGCTCTGTCGCAGTTAGGATCTCTGTCATCTCTCTAACCCTTGTAGTCTGGTTAGTGAGTTTGACTGGAAAGCTAGAACTAGGAGGAGTCCTTATGGTTTTATCCCTTGCTTAGATTTAATTCCCACCCCAATGTGATTGTGGAGGTCTACAAGGAGTTCTGTGGACTTCATTGCTTGGATTTTTCTGTGAAATGCACTGTGAATTGTGGGATCTTATACATAGGTTTGTACCTTGACAAGGTAACAATTTGACTGCAGTGAAGTTCAAGAGACAAATGATAATCAAAGCACACGAGGATGGACGTGAGCTTAGTTTGGAGTGTTCTAGTAAAGGGTCTGAATGCTTAGTTAAATGAGATATTTCAGTTTTGACTTGATTTCAGTTGCAAGTATACAGTTAATCTGTTTAAATCTATACCACAACAAAGTATGCAAACATTTAAATAGTCTGAATACTTTTCAAATCCACTGTAACAAAAGATTACATATTCATTTATCGGGATTGATGAAGTGTTGCTCACATCATGATCTTACAATTACTAGTGGTTTATGTTCCATTCATATTCATATTTTAGACAATTCTGCTACAGTATGTTCTTTGAACATTAATGGAGAACAGAAGATAATGAAGACTATTGGTATAATAGTTATCCCAATGCTAACACCACTGACATCTTGCAGGGCCTGTTGCAGAATGTTTGTTTCATCTTTGATACACCTGTTGACGATATTCTAAGAAAAAGTGGCTGTGAGATTCCCAAATCTGGTAAGAACAGAGTAACAATGCCTAAAAATGTTAATGAGACTAACCATAAGGTATCTTTTTTTTACGATAAGTTAGTATGCGTTTTTTTGCATAATATTGATTCCCGTTCAAGATTTTTTGTCTGTTTGATCAAGGGTAATGATGCATCATTCCTTTATTTCATGCAGTTTTCTTTGGATGCTTTTTTCCTGAGTATGTACAGTTCTGTTAGTAATCACCACATCCTAGAATTACCAGCTCCTTAGACATTAATTATGTTTGTTTATCGATAGTTTTTTTCTGGTCCACACAAAGCTTGTGGATCTGCCTGGATTATGTCAAGTTTATTGGAGTTGGCTGTGGCTGTGAACTACAGTGAGGTTAACCAGGGTGCACATACTTTTATTCTAAAGATTTATATTACAATGATGTGCTGTGGCCATTTTGGGGAAAATCCACAGAATACTGGAAAGTTAACATTCCTTTTCCTTATCCTTTATACATGCACACAGATAACCACACATGCAGTGAGATCATATATTGGCAGACTACATGCTAAACTTTACACTGGGCATTATGCCTTGTGGTCCTTTGCTCACACTTGGCCAGGAAAGTCCATACACCCAGCTAAATCAATACCATTTGGACTGGTTTTCCTTTTTGTCCACAAACCCAGCATCATCTGACACGGATTTAATTTCCTTTTTAATTAACTTTAGAAGGTATGTGTGGGTGTTGTACATGGGGATGTTTATGTCTACAGAACATATGTGGTTAACTTAACTTTAAATGTCTCTTTGCATTGAGCATTTAAAGTAACTGTGGCTTCTACTTTCCGTCTCTGCTCTATATATAAATATATCATGTACCTTGCAGTACCTTTTGCACCAGTTCAGTCCAGTACCTAGCAGTGCCACGTCAGACTATGGACCAGACTGAGTGACAATACTCTCAGATGAACACTAATCTGCACTACATGTGCATTTTAGTATTTTAGCACCCTGTATACACACACCATAATAACAAGCCTTGTGTTCAAAGATATATTTAGGAGTGCATTTTTCATATAAACATGTCTTTCAGGAGTAGCTCTGAGTCTGAGTGCCATAACACACAAAGATAGCTGTGCTCACACATATAAATTATCAAATTCAAAAGTCATTTAAATGACAAACTAGGAATAGGAGTGTATGAACAGGAGTGTAAGAAGCATTATTTTCAAAGGAACAGCAGCTCTGGACCAACCTGACTATGTGAACTAAAATTTCCTGTTTTCCGTTTATCTTGGATTGGTTTCCTGAATAAAGTAAGCCTTAGACAAATGATCACAATTCCATTGTTTTCTCATATTCTTCTCTCTTGGGCTAGGCCTTGGGTCTCTTGGTAAATTAAAAAAAATGGTTTCTGAGTAGCTTCTGTAGAATATTTATCATTCTTATGTTGGGAGTGGCCAAATTAACCAGTTACCAAGTGCAACCCTGCAGACCTCTAAACAAATTTAGAAATTGATGGCCCCAACACACTCAAAAAAAGTTGGAACAGAGGCAAAATAAGACTGAAAAGGTTATATAAGTAAAACTGGAAGTTTCAGCAATTCAGTCATCAAAACTGATCCACCAAAGGCTTTGCCAGCAAGGATGGGTTGTGGTTCATCTCTTCATATCAAACTCCATGAGAGAATTGTCAGTCAGCTCTAATACAATGTTTCTCATTGCAAGATGACAAAGAATTTCTTTCTTTCACCATCTACTGTTCATAATATTATGAAAAATGGGAAATCTTGGTGTGTAAAGACCAAAGTCGGAAACTGCTGATGAATATATGAGACCATCAAGCCCTCAGGCAGTATTGTTTAAGAACCCGTCATACTACCGTGTTGGACTTTGGTGTGAGAGCATTTCTTTGTAATCTTTGTCACTTTCACAAAATCATTGTCATGGTTGAGTTACAACAGTGTGGCTTGACTGGAATGCCTGCTGTCCAGATCTGTGTTCTGTTGAAAATGTATGAAGAGGAATAATAGACAACAGTGACCACGTCTTGTACAGAGCAAGAATGGGCAAAAAATCCACTTGCAAAACTGTAACAATCAGTATCTTCAATTCCCAAATTACTAAAAAGTACAATTGGAAAAAAGGTGACATGGTCCAGTGGTAAACATGCCCCTTTCTCAACTTTTTTGAGTGTGTTGCAGACATCAATTTCTAAATTTGTTTATATTTAACAAATAGAATTAAGTTCTTTATTAAAATCACTGATTTCTTTTTCCATTTGTCTGTTAAATAAAGCTTCAAGTGCATTAACATATTACAGATTTCAGATTTGACTACAATTCAACAAAGTGTTCCAACTCACTATCTGTCTGTCTGTCTCTCTGTCTGTCTATCTTTATAAAGTTCTAATAAAGTTCTTAATACATATATTAAAATGTATAATATATATTCTGACCATATATAATTGTGTTTGAATTGGAAATCTCTCAGATGATGTTCACATGGTAAGTGAGGGTGAAAACATCATGGAAGTCAGTCCAGCCATCTCAACTAACTTTATTGGGCAAAAGATGGAGACCATGGACACGTGTGAGCAGTCCTGTGAGCAGCTCAGCTCCATGTTGCAGGAGCTCAAAGGACTCCGTATAGTGGTTGGAAACCTAATGGATGGCCTACAGAAAGTGGTAAGCTGCTATCTCTACTCATTGTGAACGATATTGTGAATCTTCTTTTAACCGGAGAACTCTCTTTTCTAAAGTATGATTAGTATCTTCAGACATTACATGAGTCTTTAAATGTGAGTGCATTAAGAATGAGAATTATAAAAGCAATTTCTTTGCTATTATATACACAGATCAGCCATAAGTTTAAAACCAACTGCCTGATTTTGTTTATGTCCTTTGTGCCACCAAGCAGTAACAGCTCTGACCCTTCCAGGCATGGACTCCACAAGACCTCTGAAGGATTCTATGGATTTGACTTGTTAGACCAGAACATCCCACCAACCCTTAATTGGATTGGGATCTGGGGAATTTCAAATGTCAAGTCAAACCATTCACGTGTACGGTTCTTCCAGTGTGGTAGGGAGTATTATTCTGCAGTTAGGGAATACTGTAGCTGTGAAGAGGTGTCCCTGGTCTGCAGCAATGTTTAGGTAGGTGGTACGTGTCAAAGTAACATCCACATGAATGCCAGGACCTCACATGCCCATGCCCACATGAATGCTCACATGCCCATTGTTGGAACTTTTGGCAGTGGACAGGGATCAGCATGGGCACCCTAGATCTTCTGTGAGTTCGGACCAGACAGGGTTGTCTTTGCACCCCACACACATCAAAGGGTGCTAGTGCATCTGTGTCCCTTTCACAGGTTTACCAGTCATCATTCTTTGGACCACTGTTGGTAGGTACTAACCAGTGCATTCCAGAAATACCCCACAAGACCTGCAGTTTTGGAAATGTTCTGACCCAGTCAGCTAACTATCACAATTTGGCCCTTATCAGAGTCACTCAGATCCCTACTCTTGCCCATGTTTCCTACTTCCTCTTTGAGAACTGACTGTTCACCTGCCCACCTCTTGGCAGATGCCACTGTAATGAGATAATCAATATTATTTATTCCACCTGTCATTTGTTTTTGTTCCTATGGCTGATTGGTGTATAGACTAGCTCCTAATCATTAGTTAGTATGATTTGTCCTGTTATGGATGAAACATGCTAACAAAACAAAATTTGGTGCTGGTGTTTACTGGACACTTACACAGACACACTTTATAATGCTATTCATACTCATATATAGCTATGCCCATTCAAATTGAAATATCAGAATTGAATATGATTTGTTCTGTATACGAGTTAATGGAGCACTCATAATTTTATTGGGTGTAGAGAACAAACCCACATTAAACTTCACCCAGAAATGTCTCCGGGCATGTCTAAGCATAAATATGTTAATATGCTTTTATTTTTTTCACTTTTTCACAAACTACTTGAGGCTAACTAAATTTAAATAATAGCAGAACCAGTTGGGTTTTTATGATTCATTTCATCACGACAGAGTAACTGTTCCCCTGTTTGTGAGTGGGAGCCGAGACATGTCTGGCTGTGTTTAAACATCACTCTCTTTTTTCCCTTTGGGAGCATCCCAGCAGTGAAGGCGTTTTGGCACAATCTCTGGGAAATTCAGCTGCTGCTGAACACATTCGGTCCCTGAGGCTCTTGCAGACCAAGTGGTGTGGCACTTTACACCACTCTCTGTCTCTCTCTCTCTCTTTCTCTCTCTCTCACTCTCCTCACACACAAACACACACACACAAAACACATGGTGTAAATTTCTCAAGTCCTTTTCCACACAATTACATATTTATGCCTGTTATGCCTCTCATAAACCTCTATTTATATAACAGATTAGGATTGGACATCCATGTTTCTCAGTATTATATTCCTCTGTCAATCACATATATACTCAAATATATCACAAAAATCTAATGCCCCTTAGAGTCCACCTTAGGTTACACTATAAGTTACACTTTCTTAAAATGCAATAAAAACTGAAATCTGTAATTTGTTCAATGTCTTGAAGGTTTACTTAACAGACAAAAGGACAAATAAAATACTTTCAGTGTTTTCAATGATGAGCTGAGCTCTATTTGTTAAATATAAACAAATTTAGAAATTCAACAAAAAGTTGGGACATCACCATTTTTTAAATTCTACATTTTAATCTATCAATCTAATCAATTTATACTAATTGTTGTAGTTTTGCAAGTTTTTGCCCATTTTTGCTGTGTACAAGACTTGAGCTGCTCAACAATCCATGGTCACTGTTGTCTGATTTTCCTCTTCATGATCTGCCATACATTTTCAGTAGGAGACAGATCTGGGCTGCAGGCAGTCCATCAATATCAAAATTTGTTTATATTCAACAAATAGAATTGAGTTCCTCATTAAAGCACTGCAAATCTATTCTTTGTTCTTTTGTCTGTTAAATAAAGGTTCGAGTGAATTAACAAATGTCAGCTTTTGTGACTATTTGTGTGTTGTAGTATCCTTATCCTTATATTGGATATAAATCCAGTCACATATCCACAGTTCACTGCTTTTTATCAGACACATTATGTTGTCTATGCTGTCATGCTTGTTTGTGTCTCAGAATGAGGAAAACACAGTCATGAAGAAAGTTCTGGGCAACATTAAGAATATCAAACACAACCGTATGTGCTGGCAAGATGGCCGCTTGTTTGAGGATAAAGAAGCCTGGGTGGTGGATAGCTGCACCAAATGCACTTGTCAGGTAAGGCATAGATGAATGAGATTTGGGTTATATAGGATTTAAATATTCTCTTTTATGAGCCCTTCCTTTTGTTGATAGGAGTCAAAGATTGTGTGCCACCAGATTACTTGTCCTCCTGTGGCCTGTACCATTCCAGTTTTCTTAGATGAAGAGTGCTGCCCGACGTGTCTGCGTGAGTAGAATTATTTATGATGAGGAAAACCAGAACACAACGCAATATGAATCTGTTACCTTTCACACTATGAGGTAGGCCTTCAGTATACTAACTGTGAAATTGAAGAGATTAGCTACCAGGGTGTCATTCTCAGGTCTTGCACCCAGTGTTAAATGAATGCATTGTGACCCTGACCAGGATAAAACAGCTATGAATGAATGGAGTTAGCTGTCATACATGTATGGATAAAAACAAACTGAGAGTATATCTGAGCCAACACGGTTTCCATCCATACATGTATGATCATATAACTGATAAAGTTTTTGGCCTGAGCTTCTAAATTTGCCCCATTTTTCTAAACATTCCCACAATGAAAAAGACTACAAAGTGTATAGCAAGGTCAGTAATATTAAACCTCTGACTGGGTTTGGATGCACTAATAATTATACATTATATTGTATCAGGAGCTGAAAAAAATCTTGATCGACTTGTATTGTTTCTTGTATGTGACTGTTTGCAGCTAAGGACAGTGAGTACGGGTGGTCTCCCTGGTCTGAGTGGACAGAATGCACAGTCACGTGTGGGACAGGCACTCAGCAGAGAGGCAGGTCATGTGATGCGACCAGCAACCCCTGTAGTGGTCCTTCTATACAGACGCGCACATGTAGTTTGGCTAAATGTGACCGTAGAGGTGAGAAAGTGTAACATTACTTCTTATGGTTGTAATTTGAAGATTACAAATACATGTACTTTGCATATTCTATTGCAACATTCTAGTGACTCGACCAAACCACCAAACACTTTTGGGTAGATGGGTATATATGGGTGTGTAACACATAATGTGGGCATATTGGAAATATATACATAACTGAAAAAATATGCACTTAACTGTGCAAATGTGCATAAAGCCGGGGTGTCTTAACCAATCTTATCCAAGAAGGGCCGGTGTGAATGGCTGCAGGTTTTCTTTCCAACCAAGCAGAAGCCTCACACTACTGAAAGTCAAGATCCATTGAGTAGATTCGTTGATTAAACACAGGTGGAATGAGGTGTGGCTCCTGCTTGACTGGAAGGAAAACCTGCTTAATATGTATGAAATTATGCAGCTTAATGTTTTCTACATTAAAAAAGTTTCCATAAAAAGCTGTAAACCCTACAAAATTAAACAAAGTCAATATTTTGGCATGACAACCTTTAGTAATCTAAGGTACATTTTATGCCCTAAAATTTCATTTTATAAGGAAATTGGCTGGTAATTTTTGCTCAGTATCCTGTAGAATCAGCCAGAGTTCTTCTGGAGATTTTGACTGCCACATTTGTGGCTGTTTCTGCATTTAATAGTGCATTTAATACATTTAGGTATTTTTGTCTGAGAAGTGGTGTATATACACTCCTGATCAAAATCTTAAGACCAGAAATTGGAAGAATTTGCATTTTGCACCACTGGATCTTAAGAAGGTTCTAAGCAGAGCTTCACAATGCTAAAAGAAGA
>JAOVVG010000034.1:7258523-7269455 GCA_028566375.1 Leptodoras nelsoni | reverse complement strand
TCAGTGTCTGACCTCACAAATGTGCTTCTGGAAGAATGATCAAAAATTCCCATAAACACACTCCTACACCTTGTGGAAAGCCTTCCCAGAAAAGAGCTGAAGCTGTTACAGCTGCAAAGGGCCGACATCATATTAAACCCTATGGATTAAGAATGGGATGTCACTCAATTCATATTTGTGTGAAGGCAGGTGAGAGAATACTTTTGGCAATATAGTGTATTTTTTTATGCAAGGTTGTACATATTTTTGTACATGTTAATGGGCAGATACTACCACCTGTGACTGTATATGGACATGGTTGCATAATTAATTTATGAACTAGCAGTTAGTCTATAGCTATGGTGGTGTGGTTGAAGTGGAAGCTGTACATATTTTTTTTATATTTATACAGTAACCAAAGATGACTAAGGATTTAAAGTCCAGCATGAACAAAACCAAAGACTCTAACCAAATCCAATTCCTGACCGAAATAGACCTGAAAAGACACATGTAAGCAAACTCAAGGAAACCCCAAGAACTGACAACTCACACTAACCTACCAACATAAAGTACCACTTCCTGCCATGAAATAGCCAAGATGCTGACATGGCATTAAAATCTACCAACCTAACTACCCACCTCATACTGTACCCCCGGCTTCTTTGGCTTTACCTGAGACCTTATAAGGATTCATCTAGGGCATCTCAGAGTTATGGAGTCCACTCATACACACTTAAATACACTATATGGAAAAAAAGTATTTGGCCACACATGTTAATTATTGAATTCAAGTGTTTCCATCAGATCTTTTGCCACAGGTGTATAAAAAGAAGCACTTAGCCATGCAGTCTTCTTTTGCAAACGTTTGTGAAATAAAATGGGTCATTCTGAAAAGCTCAGTGACTTCAAGCTTGGTGCTGTGATAGGACACCACCTTTGCAATAAGGTTTGTGAAATTTCTTCCCTGCTGGATTTTCCACGGTCAACTGTAAATTATTAGAAAGTGGAAGTGTTTAGGAAGCACGGCAACTCGGCCACAAAGTGTAAGACCACTTCAAATAACAGAGCATGGTCAACGACTGCTAAGGCACATGGTGCGTAAAAGTCAGCAGTGTTCTGCTGATTCCATATCTGAAGACTTCCAAGCTTGCACTGTAATGTAAACACAAAAACTGTGTGGTGGGAGCTTCATGGAATGGGTTTCCATGGTCGAGCAGCTGCATGCAACCCTCATGTCACCAAGTACAATGCCAAGCACCAGATGGAGTGGTGTAAAGAACACCAACACTGGGCTGTGGAGCAGTGGGAATGTGTTCTGTGGAGTAACGAATCGCACTTCTCTCTGATGTGTTAGTCTGGGTTTGATGTTGGGAAAATGTTGCCTGCCTGACTGCATTGTGCCAATTGTGAAGTTTGGTGGAGGAGGGATAATGGAATGGGGCTGTTTTTCAGAGTTTGGGCTATGCCCCTAATCTCCAGTGAAGGGAAATATTAATGCTTCCAACTTTGTGGCAACAGATTGGGGAAGGCCCTTTTCTATTCCAGCATGACTGTGCCCCGGTGCACAAAGCAAGGCCTATAAAGAAATGCTTTGATTTCAGTGTGGAAGAACTTGACTGGCCTGCACATAGCCCTGACCCCAATCTCATGGAGCACCTTTGGGATGAAGTGGAATGGAGATTGCGAGCCAGGCCTTCTCGTCCAACTTCAGTGCCTGACCTCACAAATGCTCTACAGAATGAACAGGCACAAATTCCCACAGAAAGACTCCATGCTCAAATGAACTCCAAGGGATGTAAGAAATGAATCCCGAGACAAATACAAAGGAACGGGTGGAAGGAGTTAGAAGAATCATGTACTAAATATGTACATCCACCCTTAAGACCTTCAATGAAGTACCAGTAAAACTGCTACTGGATCTTATGCAAAATGCATAGCACCAGCTATGCACATTATTGGTTGCATCCACCCGTGCATTTATAAATCAGTAGACATCTATGGAAACTTCTAGAGCTGTTTCTCGAGCGTGTTATCATGATTTTGCGATTTTCAACGGAGTTTAATAGTTGGAGCTTGTGAGATGGGTCATAGCATTTCGGAGGTAGAAGCAAAGTTTGGATTTTCATGTATGAACATTACACTGTTGTACCATGGCTACAAGAATTTCAAGCTTCTGAAAGCAGTGTGGCTGTAAAAGACTCGTGACCTGGTTGAATGTGACCAGCATTGGTCAACAAGAAACATTTCACATGACATAACATCATAATTCAATGCTGTGGGGCATCAACAAACATCAGTGTGAGGACTCTGCAATGTTCCCTCCAAGATACCGGGGGGACCTACCAAGTATTAACTGATATATATTTTCTGGTACTTCAGTGTATATTCCCATGTCCTGAAAGGGTGTTATGCATTTAAGAAGCCAGGATTCAAAGACCAGCCTAGCAAAGTCAAGTTTACAAGTATATGTGATCACCAGACCTGAATTCTGACTTAACATAGGAAATGTCTTTAGGCAAAGTATATGTAAACTTTTGCCTTCAACTGCAAGTATTTATACCTTTAAAATAAATGAACTAAAGTAAAAAAATTTGATTGCCTCCACCAAACGAGTAAAACAGCCCTTAGCCGGGTGATGCTATAGCTGCCCGTAGCCGGGAGCTCAGAGGGCAAGATTGGCCGTGCTCTCAGGGTGGGAGGGGCAGCATACGTTCTCCCCCATGTCAATCAGCGTGACACTGTCCAGTCACGGGCGTCTGTGAGCTCATGCATACAAGAGGTGGGCGGGAGCGCTCTCCTCCGAGCGTGCTACACCGAAAGTTGCATGAGCAGCAGCTCGAAAAGAGGCGGCGGCTTGCGTCACGTGTATTGGAGGAAGCACGCGATGGCTTCACCCTCCCTGACTGGCAGTTCGTCGTGTGACACGGGGGGAAGCGCTGACGGGTGGGAATTGGAATGTCTAAACATGCACGGGGAATGTAATTGTGTTTGTACATCTGTCTGTGTGCATGGTAGTACACTATGATGGATTGGTCTTCCATCCAGTATGTACTCCTGCATCACACCAAATGTTCCAGGGAGTTACTGTAGATTAACAAAGCAGTTACTGAAGATGAATATTTGAATACACAATGCTAGTATTGGCAATAATCCCAGCAAAATCCTTGAATGGCCAGATTGAACTAATCAGCTTCAACTAACTTTCATTCACTGTGAGCTATCAAATGGATTTTTGACAAATGAATCAATTTGTTGACGATTTGTATTTTGTTAGTCCATATGATGACCCACTTCTGAGAGACTGGAGCAGAGTGGTGGCTTATTTCATCAGAGACCAGTGGACCTGCTTCGGTTTCCTTCAGAAGTTTGCTGATATCCCTACAGCTACAGAGGCCTTTCACGCTGCTATTGAGGCTCTTTCCTTGCTGCCAAGTGATTTGGTTTTGCCTGTACTGGACTTTTTGTGTGCAGCTATACCACAGGTGACAGCTGTTCACTTGGTGTTTACTATTCTGTTGTGTTTAAAGGCTGTAGAACTCAATGCTATGCAAATAATAAGGTTTATTATTAGAAAGCTGATGGTTTGTGCTATATTATTAAAATATTTTTACGTGTTTAACTTTTTTAATAATATGTGGTGGTTACAATGAATTTGGCTCATTACTCCATTGACTTTGATAGTCCAAGAAGATCTAGTGTAAAATTTGTTATATGATTGGCCGTGCTCTCAGGGAGGGAGGGGCAGCATACACGTGATGTTTAAGTAAATAAAGAGGGAAGCACAATGAAACACTGCTCAAACACCAGCAGAACACTTGATTGACTCCTTGTGTCCAAGACTTCCATTTGAATCATATACAATGGCAGAAGCCATTGTTCAACCAATTTTACAAATTTCATGCCAAATTTAGGTATATGGGAGGGGCAAGGGCAAGATTAAACCTTTTATGCATATCGTGCCCACAAGGCTAATAGTAGTTACATGTTCACCTGTAACATGTTTCTGCCTGTTCACATGTAGAATTCAATAATAGATTTATATTAACTTTTGTTTTGCTTATGCTTTGGTTTTGTGATTGACATAATGCATGCAATCCGTATTAATAATGACCACTCATTCTCTGTCTATCATACTAGGTCTTGCATAAGGAGGACTTGTGTGTGGAAGCAGTATCGGTGTCCTGGAAGCTGGTACAAGCCTTTAGTACAAATGCTCATGACTTCTGGCCTGCCCTGAGAGCTTTTATTCGCCTGGCCTTCCACTGCAGCTTCCTCGAGCTGCAAGATGTTCAAAGCAACAAGATAACTGCCTGCATCCAACAGGTGAGCCAGGTGTAGGAGTAGAGCATCAGAGTTTGCATAACATTATAAAAGTGGATAGGGCTTAGATATCATTCCATGTGGACCTTAACTGACATTTTTATGATAAATCCTATAACAATTTATTGTTTTGTTATTCCTTCATCAGTGGTAAAAAACAGTATGTACAGTGCTGTGAAAAAGTATTTGCCCCTTCCCAGTTTATTCTGTTTTGGCTTATTTATCACACTTGAATGTTTCAGATCATAAAACTACTTTTAATATTGGACAAAGGTAACCCAAGTAAATGCTATTTTGAATACATAATTTAATTTATTTAAGGAAGAAAATGTAATTCCCTCCTTAGCTACTAGATCAACCAGTTAAAAATATTCCAACTGATTATTGGGTTTCATTTCATTAGCCATTCCCAGGCATGATTACTACCAGACCTGTTGAATCTTACTAAGTGAAACAGGCTGGAAGGTCTCAAAAAGCAGCACATGATTCCACATTCTAAAAATATTTGAATACAAATGTGGGGGGAAAAAAGGTCACTGACATCTGCTAGTATGAAAAGGGTTTTAAAGCCCTTGCTGAGGTTCTGGGACTCCAGCAAAGCACATAACTGTCCACAAATTAAAAAAACTTGGAACAGTGGTGAATCTTCCCAAAAGTACATAAACTGATTAATCTAGGGGTCACAAAAGGACCAAGCTGAACATATAAAGAACTGCAGGCCTCACTTGCCTCAGTTAAGTTCAGTGTTCACAATTCTACCGCGAGAGACACAGGGCAAAAACGGAAGGGTGCAAAACACTGACCAAAAAAAACACAAAGGCTCGTCTAGCCTTTGCTAAAAACATTTAGATGACCTGCAAGACTTTTGTGATAATATTCTGTGGACTGATGAGTCAAAGCTAAAACTGCATTCCACCATAAGTACATCATACCAACAGTCAAACATGTAGCTGTCAAACATGGTTAGTGTGATTGTTGGGGCTGCTCTACTTCTGCAGCATCTAGACAACTTACCATAATACCATAATCCATGAATTCTGCTCTCAGAAATTCTTGAAAGAGAATGCCTAGCCATCAGTTTGTGACCTAAAGCTCAAGTGCAGTTGGGTTATACAGCAGGACAGTGATCCGAATCGCACGAGTCCACCTCTGAGTGGCTGAAAAGAAACAAAATGAAGGTTTTGTAGTCCTGATTGAATCCCATTGAGATGCTGTCCCAAGAACTTAAACAGGCTCGAAACCATCCACTGATGCCAAATTAAAACAGTTCTGCAAAGAAGACTGAGGCAAAATTCATCCACAGCAAGGTAAAGGACTCATTTATCCTAAACAATATGCTAAATCCTTGATTGCAGTTGTTACTGCCAAGGGTGGCACAACTAGTTATTAGATTTAGGGGGCAATTACTTTTTCACACGGGTGATCTAGGTTAGAATAAATCTTCATCCTTGATAAATGGAATGATCATTTAAGAGCTGCATTTTGTGAAACATTTTAATTGTCAAATTAGCAAAAATGGATGAAATATAGAAGAGGGGAAATGATTTTTCACAGCACTGCACATTACTACATAAATTCTATGTTATCACCAATAGGCCATTTTTAATGGGAATGATAGGAAATGTCTTTTGGCAGGTTACATGTGAGCTGATTGAGCTCTCCCAGTCTAAGTTGGGAGTTTTTAATGTGCTTATTGAGCACTGCTGCAGCACCTGGCTTCCCTCTGACCCAAACGACCACACAGACACTGTGTTCCAAAGTGCGTTAAATCACTTGGACATACTCACTGAGGCTTGCATCTGCGGGCCAATCTACAGGAGAGATCAAAGGTATCTCTAATATCTATGCTATTGAATTAACCAGCGATTTGTTTGCAAGTCTGCTGCTATGGCTAGCTTAACTCTCTGTAGTTATCACAGATCTACGGTTATATTGTATATTTATTGCTGCTGTTGTATTTCTAGACTCCTTCAGGAGGTTCAAACTTATGTAGAGCACCTCAGGGTACAGCTGCCAGCAAGCGTATTGACTAACAGGTTGGGCTACATACATACATGCAGCTTTTTTCCTACATTTTTTTATAATGTATATATAAAATACAGTTAGGCCCAGAAATATTTGGACAGTGACAGTTTTGGACTTTTAGCTCTTTACCATAACATATTTAAGATGTAGTTATATAATCAATATGGACTTAAAGTGCAGACTCTCAGCTTTAATTTGAGGTTATTCATATACTAATTGGATGAAGGATTTAGGAGTTACAGCTCTTTAATATGTAGCTGCCTCTAAATTATCTCAAAAGCTATTTCATGGGCTGCATGGGCTATTCTCTCATTAATCCATCATCAATTAAGCAGGTAAAAGGTCTGGAGGTGATTCCAGGTGTGGCATTTGCATTTGGAAGCTGTTGCTGTGAACCCAAGACATGCGGTTAAAGGAGCTCTCAGTGGAAGTGAAACAGACTATCATTAGGCTGAAAAAAAGAAGAAATCATCAGAGAGATAGCAGAAATGTTAGGAGAATCCTTTATATGATAAAGAAAAACTTCACGGCATTGACCCAAGTGAAGAACACACTCTAGGAAGTACAGTAGGTGTATCAGTATCTAAGTCTACCATAAAGAGAAGACTTCATGAGCACAAATACAGAGGGGTCACCACAATGGCTGAAGTTAAGGCAGAAAGACTCGCAAACAAGCAACAACTGAAGACAGCTGCAGTAAAGGCCTGGCAAACCATCACAAAGGAGGACACCCAGCGTTTGGTGATGTCCGTGGGCTCCAGACTTCAGGCCGTCATTGCCTGCAAAAGATTCTCAACAAAGTATTAAAAATGAACATTTTATTTATGGTAATGTTCATTTGTCCAATTACTTTCGAGCCTCTGAAATGAGGAGGCTTTGTAGAAAAATGGTTGCAATTCCAAAACATTTTGTAAAGTATTTTTGTTCAGCCCCTTGAATTAAACCTGAAAGTCTACACTTCAATTGCATCTCAGTTGTTTCATTTCAAATGCAATGTGGTGGCTTGCAGAGCCCAAATCAGGAAGATTGTGCCACTGTCCAAATATTTCTGGAATTAACTGCATATACAGTATCCCTGTGCTTTTACTTTTAAGTTGGAATAGGGATGATCAGTTCCCACGCTTGCGTGTTTTGGCCTTTCTGAGTCATCTTGAACCATCCAATAGTCTACACCAGAGGCTGATGGAAAAGTTAGTGCAGTGCTTACTGAAAAAGGTGTGTGTTTGAGTGTCAGTGTGTGTGGAAAAAATTGTATATGTTTTTTCTTGTGTTTCCTGAGCTGAAGAAACTCAGATGTGCACTCTCTCTCCTTTCTCTACCCCACTCCTTATGTCTTTACTACTGCTTTCATAGGATAAAGACATATCAAAGTCAAAAGTGCGTTATTATGCTAACTCTATGCAGCACAGAGTAAAGAATAGGGTATGGCAAACATTGCTACTCCTCCTCCCCAAGCTGAGACCGGTGAGTAACACAAACACATGCACTTACACATTTATTCACATTTTATTCACAATGAGAAATGCAATATGTATAATAATGTATATTAAAAATGCAACAGGATAATCTGTTATACTGACTGCATTTGCAGGAGTTTGTGGTGGAGCATGTGTTTGGCCTGGTGTGTGAGGCAGGCTTCGGCAACAACCAGCCTTCTGTCAAGTACATGATTGAATGGGCCCTGATTCTGATCCTTCACCAGAACCCTTCTCATATTCAGTATCTCTGGGTTTGCTTTAATATGGTGAGCACTATTTCCTCAAATTTAATAGAAGAGTTCAATAGAAATTAGGAGCCAGGGGTCTCATCTATCAAAGCATATGCAGAGAAAGTTCAAAATTTGTAGTGTCCTGTAGAATTACTGGTGCATAAAGTAGAGCAAAACAAAAATGGTTTATTTGGCTGTTTAAAATGGCATTTTTGTCACCATGATTTGAGTATAAAAGGCTTAGACGTTGCAAGCAAGGATGGGTAGTGGCGACAACTTTGTGCCAAACTTTGTGAGAGAATTGTCAGTCAGCTCAAGTCACTGCAAAGAATCTAGGTCTTTCACCATCTACAGTTCATAATATTATGATAAGTTCAGGGAGTCAGGGGAAATCTCAGTGTGTAAAGACCAAGAGCGGAAAATGCTGCTGAAAGTGTGTGCCCTCAGGTGGTATTGTTCTCTGGGGCCAAAGTCATCTGGCATGGACAGGAAAACAGTGAAAACGTGTTCTGCGTTCAGAAGAGTCCACATTTCAGCTTGTTTTGGGAATACGAAACATTGGATTTTGTGTGCCAAAGATGAAAAGACCATCCAGACTGTTACCAATGACAAAAGTGCAAAAACCATGGGGGTGCGTCAGTGCTCACTGCGCGAGTGTGCATATATGTAAAGGTACCATTGATGCGGAGGCTTATATTGGTATTTTGGAAAGATACTGTATATACTGCCATCAAGACGACTTCTTTTCTGAGGAACTGCATGTCTGTTTTATCCGGACAATGCCGGGCCTGATTCTGCATGATTTACAACAGCGTGGCATGCGCTTTACTGGCCTGCCTGCAGTCCAGAGCCGTCTCCTACTGAAAGTGTAGACATGAAGAGAATTAGGCAAGCACAGACTGTTGAGCAGTTAATGTCTTAGTGTTCCAACTTTTCTGAAATAAGATTTGTAATTCTCTTAAGTAAATAAAACATAAAAGATTTACCCCATAATTTTAGAGTGCATGTGTGCATTCTCTTTTCCCTGAATTAAATTATTATCCAGTTAAATGCAGCAATACAATTATACTAGACTTTTATTTTACATTTCCTATCACCTGTCTGCACCATGTTGTTAGCACGTAAATCAGTACCTTGTTTAACTGTTTATGTTTATGGACTATGTGTCTGGTTATAAATGAGACCCTACAGTTATTCTAAAGAGCTATGCACCTGATTGGTTTGGCAGGATCAGGAGAAAACAAAGACAAGCATCTGCACATTCCTTTCTGTGTTGGTGCACCTGGGAATCCTGCTTCCTAAAATAGAGGATAAGGTATGATACTGCCTCTATTTATTAAATACCATTTATGTGCTACACTTGTGTGTTTAAAATGTACATCTATATCTTTTCCTACATAAAATCAATTCCTGAGTTATAGACACTCTTATAGAGATTAATATAGAGAACAATGCTTAAAATTTTTAAAACATCAGTTTCGTATTTAATTGCTCAGTGGCATTGTAACATCACAGCTCTTGAATCCCATGTTTAATCCTACTATTTTGGAGTTTTGTGTGGTGTCTACATGGGTTTCCTCCAGGTTCTCTAATACTGAGAACAACAAAAACGTTGACAGTCAGTCTTCATATTCAAATAAACATATACACATATACACTGATCAGCCACAACATTAATAGTACCTATTTGTATTTATGCCTTGAACTTCCCCCATGGGATCAATAAAGCATCCACCCACCCACCCATCCATCTGTCCTTCCCTATCATGCACTTTATTTTGTTTTGGTTGGTGGACTATTCTCAGTCCAGCAGTGACACTGAGGGGTTTTGAAACTTCAGCCGCACTGCAGTGTCTGATCCACTCATACCAGTACAACACACACTAACACACCACCACCACATCAGGGTCACTGCAGTGCTGACAATCATCCACCACCCAAATAGTACCTGATCTGTGGAGGTCCTGTGGGGGTCCTGCAGATCAAAGTCTGCAGAAGAACAGATGGACTACAGTCTCTATCTGTAAAACTACAAAGTGCACCTGTGTGGTCAGTGGAGCTGATAAAATGGACAAAGACTGTACACACAAGGAGGTGGTTTTATTGTTATGGCTGATCACAATCAAATAAAACATGACTGGACTGATAACATTTTGAAGTGTCCACAGTAACAGTATTGCAAAACATTCAGTTCAGTTTTGCTCTGTTAACGATTGACATTGTCACACAGTAGATTTTCTATAATCTCATTTTATGTCTCGCCCTCTTTTGAGCAAAGACAAATGCAGATGAAAGACAACATGCTTGAAATGTATAAATATAATGCAAAATCACATGAAATGCAGCAAGCACCTTATAACAAAATGGGAATGAACTATAGTACAGTGGAAATGTTGCTTCTTGAAGATACTCCAAGGGAATGGAATGCTGTCTGTGAAGGAAGTACCTTGGTTAGTTGGCTTTATCATTGGCAACATACTCGCACTCAAACTCTATGCACTAAATGTAGACTTAAAATAATTCAAGGGTGTGGATTCTCACTCTGGAGACATCATTGTACCATTTACAATCATTTATTGTTTAAATATGATACTGATAAACTAAAACACAAAAGCTAGTGGTGCTAGCTCAACATAAGTTCCATCACAAACAAGTTTGAATGTTATTGGCCAGTACTTTAAAGTTGATCAGCTAAAATAATAAATAATAATAAATTACATTATTACTATAAATGTATGCATTATAACTATCTAGTTTTGGTGAGCTTGTGGAAATGCTGCCCTAACCTGAAACTTATTGGCTCACCTCCTCAATACCAGTTAACTATCTACAGGGGTTGGACAATGAAACTGAAACACCTGTCATTTTAGTGTGGGAGGTTTCATGGCTAAATTGGACCA